>CM035441.1:59345106-59372606 GCA_020310875.1 Ceratopteris richardii | reverse complement strand
CCAAAAGATCATATAATGACATGAAAACCTAAAGAAGGGAAAGTGGCCATGAAAGCAATCTTTCATCAACAAAAAAGGCCCATATCTCAAAGAACCAAGTAAGTTTGGATACCCAAAGCCTTGTTTCAAGTACAAAACGTTTGTACCCATATTTGGAATCTCAAATCTTGTACACCGCCTAACAATCATTTGTCTCTATGATATCCTTTGAATCAAGATCCTCATAAGAACCAGAATATGAAGCATATCAGCCCATACAAGGGGCATCAATCAACATTGCAAAGAACCAAGCTTCAAGAACTCGAAGCACCAACTGTGTTTGCACGAATAAAACCCCAAAAAAGTTGTCCAATGTAGACCTGCTCAGGAAAATCTAAAGCAATATAGCCTAGGAGCATAATTGGATCATCCTTATGCTCCAATCTTATAATGACAATTTCAAACCTATGACTCCCTTACACACACAAATGGATTCATAAACAAAATATTATAAAAAGAAAAGTGTGCATGAAGATTCCACTATCACAAGAAGAAATTGGACAAAATGTCTAACCCTTTCTCTCAATCTAACAACTTCATGATCAAGAGTGAGAGCTTAAAGTTATATTAAAATAACGAGAAAAAGCATATCTCCAACAAGAGACACAAAGAGCATCCGCAGTATCAAAAACACCAACTCTTGAATACTTGGAAATGTTGTTTCAAGCTTACCAAGCTAGGATAGCTATTGGTCCATCACTAAAATACCATGAGAAGTGTTATCCAAGAGTCAACTTAAAGAAGAAAAGATAGGCCATGTGTTGGGATATGATAGAAATGGCTCAACATTTTTAAAAAAAGGTACCCAACATTATTTCAAATACTCGTATAACTAGGCCCTTGTTCCAACAAATGACATATCCCTTCAATTATCCACATACTCAGAGACAAGTCTATGTTGAAACTGGTGAATAGATGAATCCCATTGGGACCAACACATCCCTATGCATGTTCCCACACAACAAGAGCCTAGAGTTGAAAATTTGATCTGTAAGGACCTCAAATCTCCTCCTACGTTACCCTCTCCACAAGGGACCTTAGCAAGTCAAGAATGTGAGATATAGTACATTGCACAAGGGACATATCTTATGAACACTTGGAGAAACCTTTACAAGAAGTTCCAGTACAAGAACAAAGTTAGAAGTCATATATACAAGATCACTTGCCCTCACCATGCATCAATGATCAAGATACCATGTTTTATACCAACATTCTAGATGTTGATGACTCTTGGCAAGAGGAATAGTGGGATGACTCTTTCCCCTCACCATATTTTATACCAACATTCTAGATGTTGATCACTCTTGGCAAGAGGAATAGTGGGCTGAGGTGCAAAAAGATAAATGCAAAAAATGAGCCTTGGCAAAACCTCCCTTCAATAAGTTCAAGGTGATGACACCTCAACTAAGGACCAAATTAGATGTCCAAAGTATCAATAATGTTAGTGAGGAAGTTTTTTATTGTGAGAATGCCATGCTAAATACTCTTTCAATATATTTACTTAAATACAAAAATACATCAGAATGCAAAATATCTCGTTGTTGAGTTCTAAAAGTACAACCTAGAAGTTTCTCAAGGAATTCTAGATGATCTTACACAAGCTAAAGTAAAGTGCACTCTCATTGTTGAGAAATCTATTAAATTACAGCCTCACTATCGGGACAACATAATTAAACAAGAAAGAATATATCCTAAAACCACCAATCTTGAAACTCATGTCAAACAAATACCCTTGGACAAAGTGGCCAAGTACATTAAGGGTGATGAATGTAATACCTATATACCCATTACTTTAAACAATCACATCACTAATGTGGTCATTGACTCAGGGGTTTGCATCACCATGGCTACCATGTCCTTATGTATCGTGGGGAAAGTTGTCATAAAGGCCAACTAGAATGAAACTTTAATCAACAAACAACCACATAAAGAGACCCTTAATTTTGCTAGAGGGAGTTATTCTACAAACCTATGGTTTAGGTTTTGAGATCACTCTTGCCATCTGTAGCTTTGTAAGGGCAAAAAAACTATCAACTATTGCTAGAAGACCTTTTCTACATACTTCAAAGTAGTGCAAGATTGGGATGGAAATTAAATCTACCTACAACATCAAGGCACTACAACAAAGAATGATTTAGTATCTAATTCAAATCGGGATTTGTCAACAATCTGGTGGAAAGCGATCCACCAAAACATTGATGATTTCATAAAAGAGGACTCTTCTAGGGAATATGAACCTAATGAAGATGATTTCATGAATGAGAACATGCACTTGAGGATGTGCAAATTTGCATCAATAAGAGGAAAAAAGATAGAGGAATGAGACATTAGAATGGAATGAATTTAAATATGATAAACAAGTAGAGAATCATGCATTTATTCCCATAAGCTTTCCAAATAAATGATTTGATCCATATGATTGGGCATAGATACTAATTGCTTTAGATGTGGTAGTTAACAAGCAAACCTTGATGCAGTGCCAAGATGAAGAAAGATACAATCCATTTATAATAGAAATATTAAATGATGAAGGTGAAGCTACAAATATCAAATTGCCTTAGTTTTGTACGTTTGATGATTTTAAGGAAGAGAAGGAGATATTCAATACAATACTAGAGATATGAAAATGGGTCAATGTAAAGAAAGAGCTAATTCATATAGTGGATACACCTTACACCTCAAAGGATAAATATCTTACTTACTTTGGACTTCTAGATTCAAGAGGTACACCTTAGTCATTTACATACTATAAGGATGTGTATCAAGTGTAAGAGATTAAGTCGAAAACACCAAATGAAAAAGATAATGAAGATAGAGAATCAATCTTTGAAGTGTGAAAAACTTCAAGAAATACATGGCAAAGGGATGGAAAGTCAAAATAGAGATACCTCAACAAGAAGTCATCCTAGGAGAGTCATATGAAAACAAAGGATGACTTCTTGTTGAGGTAGTCATGACTCATGAGAATGGAGAGGGCTTATGTACCCAAATTGCCAATTACCTAACTTTAGAAGAGGATAAAGACTTGATCAAACTTTTAAGAGAATACAGAGATGTATTCACATGGTCATACAAGGAGTTGAAAGGTGTCGATCATGAGTTTTTCTCTAATAGAGTTTTCACAATGAGTAAGGCCAACACAGTGAAGAAAAGAACCTACACTTATAACGAGCATATGCTAAAAAGATCGAAGGAGATATTCACAAGCTATTGAAAGTCGCTTCATATACGAGATCAAACACATAGACTAGGTTTCACCCATAGTTTTTGTACCCCAAAAGCATGGAAAATTACATGTGTATCAATTAAAAGAAGGTAAATGAAAGAAACATTAGAGACAACTATCCACTATCAATAACTTACCATTTATTGGTATGTGTGGAAAGAAAAAAGCTAAGTAGTTTCCTCGATGGATTCTCAAGATACAACCAAGTATCCATTTCCCTTGAAGATCAACATGAAATAGTTATTGCTATGGAGTGGGGGATTTATGCATTTAGGATCATGCTCTATGGGGTTACAAATGAACTAGAGACTTTTTAGCATCTAGTGTCTCATGTGTTCAAGGAATTCCTATGGGAATGCCTAAAAATATATATTGATGACTTATGTTCACATCCCTAATCTTAGAAGAATACTGATAAATTTGAGATACACAATTGGCCTAAATCTAGAGAAATGTCTATTCATGGTATGCCATGGAGAAATTCTTGGACATATCATCTTGAAACATGGCATATCTACTTATGAGAATACGTTGAGAGTCATATCATAATTACCTAGGCCAAAGATGACAAATGAGGTCCAAGATTTCATGGGCCATTACAACTACTATACCATTTCATTCATATGTATGTTGTCATTGCAAAGTCTTGTTATGCCTTGATCAATCACATTGACTAGTTTGATGATTGTGAATGCTCATTTCAAGAGATCAAGAAGAGATTAATGCTAGTATCCATACTTAAAGTGCCTTACTAGAGTACGTTATTCCATATCCATGTGCCCACATAGTTGAGGGTGTATCTTAACCCAACAAGCGGATGATGGAAAATTACATTTCCCTATAGCCTATGTTAGTTTGAAACTAAATAGTGTTGAATGCAACTATACCACAGTGGAGAGAAAAGGTCTTGGGATGGTCTACAAGGTTAAGAAGTTTAGACATCATCTATTGTCTAAAAATACAAGATATTTGTAGAGAATCAAGTGTTCAATAAACCATGTGCCACATGATGGATAATAGATGGTTGTTGCACCTCATGGAGTATGATTATGAGTTTTTTTGTCAATAAAGGAAAACTCCATGTATGAGTAGACCATCTCTCTTGCTTAACCGATGGAGAGTTGGCAAGTGGCACCATTGTTGACATTCTAGATGCTTACAACGTGGAAGTATCTAGTAAATGGGTTAAACCCCTTGTGCCTATTCTAGTTCATGGACCAAGTCATCAAAATGTGTGTGTTGCATACAAGAATTCAAGAAGCTGAACAATTCCAAATCAATGCAAGATGTCTCTACTATCCAGACAACCAAGGTGTACTATACTATTATGTGGATAATAATAAACAAACAATCCCAATTTATAGATCCCACAAACATGTCTTAGATTTCCATTACTCTAGTTTGCATACTCTATAAAACCTAAAAAGAGATGGATTCCACTAAGCATCCATGGAAAAATATGTATTCTATTATATACATAATTGCTCAAGTTGTAGGCTTCAAGATCCAATTGAGCATTCAACATCATACCATCTAGCTATGAACCCATAGAGGAGTCAAACTATGGTAGACTTCCTTTGCAAACTACCTATGGATATTTCCACCTCTTGAAAATGCTCCTTTGAAGAAAATGCAAGAAAATATGCAGTAAGCAATTATGAATTGTTTAATTGAAGCAAGTATGATTTTTGAAGAATATGCGTTCATGAATGAGAATATCTACCTTTATTGAAAGCAACCCACTCAAGTGTGGTTGGGGCCACTTATCTCATGACAAAATAGCCAAGATGATCATGTTTGCTAGCTTATCATGGCCAACAATGATGATGGATATAGAGACCTATGTAAGATGTTGTCATGTATCCCAAGGGGCTTAATAATCATTCAAAACAGATGAGATGTCATTTCAATCTATAATGGGAGGAAAAGACTTAAGAAAATGGGAAATAGAAACTATTGGTCACGTAAATCCCCTGTGCAAAGTTCACATCATGAATACATCAATTTAGCCACATACTATCTAGAAAAGTGGGCTGAATCCAAAGCCATTGCTAAAGATGATGCACACACTATGGCCAAGTTCTTATTTGAACAATTCTTTGTGTTTTTTGATATTCCTATTGAGGTTGTTAATGATCAAGGAACTCATGTAATCAATGAAGTGGTTGAGCATCTCCTTGAAGAGTTACTCACATTCATAAAATGTTTTCTCTGTTGGAGTTTGATGTCTGCGGAAGCACATGAACAACACAAGGACGAAGAAGAAGCTTGCATCACAACACACAATACTGAATGTATTACCACTAGAATCTACAAAGATATGTGACCCATTAGGGCAATAGGCGTATATACATGCCAGGGGGAAAAACCTCCTAAAGAGGGAAAAAAGTGCCACGATGTTCCTAGTGTGTTCACACACATCACTACCTAAATATATCAACAAATCCCCCGTGGGAGTGATGCGGTGAACAAGGAGCTAGCACTCATGTATAAGGAAGTCCCAAGCTATGTGGAATCAATCCACAAAAGGAAGTAAGTCCAAAGCTTTGCAGAAAGCTTCAAACTTTTCCCTAGGTAGAGCCTTCATGTAAAGGTCTACAATGTTCTCTTGTGTGGGCATAGATGCCAAGTTGATCTCTCCAACAGAGAACCTCTGCCTAACATAATGATAATGCACCTCAATGTGCTTAGTGTGAGCATGGAACATAGGGCTCCTTGCAGCTACCAATGCACTCTGACTGTCAGTGAAGATGTGGTGGCAGAAGACTGATCAACACCCAAATCATCCATAAGGTGTCTGAGCCACACACACTCAACAATTGATGTGAAAGCCTCCTTATACTCGGCCTCACAACTGGAAGTGGCTATAGTAGGCTGCTTCTTGCTCAACTAAGATATACATGTGCTACCAAGCATGAAGGAAAAGCTACTAGTGGACATATGAGTGTCATAACAACTAGCCCAGTTAGAGTAAAAAAAGCATGTAAATCTGGCGGTAGTGATCCCCCCTTGGGATAAAACAATCCAAGTAGTTGGGTACCACTCAAGTAGCGAAAGATGTGCTTAACCGCCTGCCAATGATTGACACTTGGGCAATGCATAAATCTGCTCATCTGTGAGATAGCAAACTGAATAACTTGCCAAGTAATGCATAAGTAAAGCAAGCATCTAATAGCATGCTAATAGAGAACAACATCAAATGCATCGCCAACATCATGAAGACTCAATCGTAAACCTATCTCCATAGGAGTGGCAATAGGTTTACAGTCTTCAAGGCCAAAATGTTGCAATAATGTGTCAATATATCTTGTTTGACAGAAAGCTATTCTGCCATCAACTTGCATAAACTGAATGCCCAAATAATGATGCAAATGGCCCAAATCAAACATGTCAAATGAGGCATGCAAATCAGCCTTAACATCAGCAATATACTTCTCATGAGGATCAGTGAGTAGCATGTCATCAACATACACAACAATGATCATAAGCACATCAATAGCACACTTAATATATAAAGTTTTCTTTGTTGAATTGTTCTCAAAACCATGTGCAAACAGATAGGCATGTATCTTTTCATACCAAGCACGTGGTGTTTGCTTCAAACCATATAATTCCTTCTTCAACCTCCACACTTTGTTTTCGTGTCCTTTTTGCACAAAGCCACAGGGTTGAAAAACATACACTTCTTCATGCAAGCCACCATTCAAAAATGTAGTTTTAATGTCCAAATGATGTACATTCCAACTTGATGAGCTGCAAGTGCACATATGCTACGAATAGTAGTCATTCGGCATGTAGGAGCAAAGATCTCATCAAAATCAAAGCCTCTTTCCTATGCATAACCCTTTGCAACAAGCATAGCCTTATACCTATCAACGGTTCCATCAGGCTTATGGTTCAGCTTGTATACCCACTTAGTGCCAATGGCCTTCTTGCGAGGAGGCAAGTCACATAAAGACTAGGTACCATTTTTCATGATAGCATCATATTTTGATTGCATAGCATCCATCCAATTTTTAGAATTTTTGAGCTTCATCAAATGAAATAGGCTCATTATCATCACAGAGACTAGAGGCAGCCATATCATAACAATCTGATGCAAAAGAGTCATTACAAGAGCCTAAACGAGTACGATATGACATAGGTGCATCTATATTGTTGTCACACAATGTTTGCACCAGCCATTTTGGCATAGTTTTTTCCTCCTCAAGATCAGCTCTCTCATCAACAAGTGCATCATTTAAATCTACATAAGAAATAGAATGATTTGGATCATTGCATGAAACCTATAAAGGCTCAAAAATTGCCTCATTAGGACCAACACTAGATTGTCCACCTGTAAAAAGAGGTAGCAAAGTATCATACATGCCTTTGGAGTTAACTGATGTCTCCTTAGTACATGAAAGCAGTGGCTCAATAGCATCTTTCACAAAAACAACATCACAGAGAAATTTCCTTTGGAGCATCATGGAGCTAACTGATGTCTCCTTAGTACATGAAAGTAGTGGCTGAATAGCATCTTCCACAAAAACAACATCATCACAAGAAACCTGTAAAGGCTGAGAAATTGCCTCATGAGGACTAGCACTAGACTGTCCACCTGTAAAAAGAGGCAGCAAAGTATCATAAATGCCTTTGGAGCTAACTGATGTCTCCCTAGTATATGAAAGTAGTGGTTGAATAGCATCTTCCACAAACACAGTACGTGATGATAGCCTTTGCTTTCAGAACTATACCCAATAAAAATACATTTCACTGCTTATCATCCAATTTCCTATGATGTTGTTCAGGCACTAATGCATATGCCAGACAACCAAAAACACAGAGATGAGCAACAGATGGCTTGCAACCATGCCAAGATTTATATGGAGTGATAGACTACAATGCTTTAGTGGGAAACTTTTCAAGTACATATGCTTCATACATAATAGCCTCAAGCTAGAAACTATGTGGTAAAGCCTAACCCTTGACCATACACCTCACTGTCTCCATGAGTGACGTGTTCTTTTGTTGAGCAACTCCATTCTCTTGAGGTGTATATAACATTGTACGCTGATGTTTTGTCCCATGTTCAACCAAAAATGCATTAAAGCCTAAAGACATATATTCCCCCCCTCGATCAGAATGGAGGGTTTTACATGCTAACAGATTTTCATCCAAAACCAAAAACTATTTGAAGCACATAAACACTTTGGACTTTGTTTTCAATGGATATACCCATGCATGCCTGGAAAAATCATCAATGAAAGTCACAAAGTAAAGATAACTTCCAAAAGAAGGTGGCTGCTAATATATATATATAGGAGAAGAAAATGAATAAGAGTGACTTCAAAAAATTACATAAGAGTGACTTCCGAGTTCGAAGGCACATACGAATCCTCTACAATAAAGAGACCACAACTAACACCATTGATAGTGGAGGAAGCAATCATATAGGGATTACCCCAAAAGTTAAGAACCTCTCCATATAAAGGAAGAGGTCCTCTATGCCATCCTCCATATCTTCTTTTATTATATATTTTAACTAGAGGGCGATTAAGATTTGGTAATGGATAATCTGCAACTATTTGAGTCTGTAAACTAGGAGGTAGAGGATTTTGAGAAACCTTGACTTGTAA
Source organism: Ceratopteris richardii (assembly GCA_020310875.1). Classification (NCBI taxonomy): domain Eukaryota; kingdom Viridiplantae; phylum Streptophyta; class Polypodiopsida; order Polypodiales; family Pteridaceae; genus Ceratopteris; species Ceratopteris richardii. Next base: position 59,363,723 of record CM035441.1, on the reverse strand, counting down.
TTGATAAATGGCATGGCCGTGACATGTACAAGGAATATTAGCATTATTAGTAGGAAAATCATCATCATCATGATCGAGTAAATATTCTTGTATATTTAATATAATTATATTTTGTATATATGATTTTTAAATAAAATAATGACATTAATTTATGGAATCAATACATACCCAAGCACTATCATGTCGATCAGGTGATGATGCATGCTCAAAAATACCATAATCTACCTCATTTTTAATGCATACTAATCATGGTCTTGGATATGTGCCATAGCAAATATTACACCAACATATGATATGCTCTTAATAGTAAAAATCACCATGATTCCTATTAGACAACAAATGTAAAGTCCTTGCATGGGTAGAAGGTGTTGGAGTACCCTCTTATTGATTAGAATATGATTATAATATAACAATAGAAAAACATTAAGTCATGTATGTATCTATCAAATATTAGAACTAAATACTTTATAGTAATTAGTCCTTGCACAATTAGGAGACAGTGGTGGAATTCCCTTTGATTTATCAAAATTTGATTGTGTAGCAAAAAAAGGTATTAGATATTAATAATCTGATTATATACTTACATACACATTCACACGTACACATTTACACATACATACATATTCACATATACAAAGATACATGTTCTGACATATCAATATGCATACATAATCACAAAAATACACATTCTCACATACACATATACATACATTTACACATGCATAGTGCATGCAGACATACATATCCATATGCATGTATATAAAATTAAAGTTTTATTGTATTATGATCCAATCATTTTTTTGTTGTATCTATATGTGTGTATGTGTGTGTGTATGTGTGTGTGTATGTGTGTATGTGTATGTTTGTGTGGATGTGTGTGTATGTGTGTGTATGTGTATGTATGTGTGTATGTGTGCGTATGTGTATGTGTATTTGTGTATGTGTGTATATGTGTATATGTATGTGTATGTTTGTGTATGTGTGTGAGTATGTGTGTGTATGTATATGTGTGTATATATATGTGTATGTGTGTGCATGTGTGAGTATGTATGTGTGTGCATCCTTGTGCATGTGTGTGTATATATATGTATGTGTATGTGTGTGTGTATGTGTATGTGTGTGTATGTGTGTGCATGTGTGTGTATGTGTATGTATGTGTACATGTATGTGTATGTATGTATGTATAAGTGTATGTGTATGTGTGTGTATGAATTTATGTGCATATGTGTGTGTATGTGTATGTGTGTATATGTATGTGTGTGTGTATGTGCATGTATGTATATGGGTGTGTCTACTATGTGTGTGTATGTATATGTATGTGTCTACTATGTGTGTATGTATGTGTCTGTGTGTGTAGTTGTGTGTGTATATATGTATGTGCATGTGTGTGAATATATGTGTATGTGTGTGAATGTGTGTGTGTATGTATATGTCTTTGTATGTGTATGTGTGTGTATGTAGGTATGTGTAATTGCATGTATGTATGTGTAAGTGTATGTATGTATGTGTAAGTGTATGTATGTATGTGTAAGTGTTTGAACGTCTATCTATGCATGTTTATAAATGTAAAATTTTTTGTTGATCCCTTTTTTTTGTTTGAGATTAAAATGACAAGAGATATTGTATGGAAGAAAGAAATAAAAGAAGGCCCCACATACCACTTGAGACATGGCAATGTATTCGCAAAAAGCTACATCTACAAGAAAACATTTCCTCATTTGAAGAAATCTAAAATAATTTATAATAATGTGACTTATAATTCTCATATGTTATAAATATTTCACATTTGATCTATACACTTTTGCTTCATCAAATAAACACAAGCTGATCCAAAAAAGAGAATTGAAGCAGGTCACACATCAACATTATGCCAAATGGGGCATGACGGTTTTGTTGCTACACTTTTAAGTACACATATTATTGAAATTATATTTTTTATTTTATGTAAAACACTAATCATTAACTATTTTTATTTGTTTCAATGCATCATAAGGATTATGGTCATAATCCTATGAAAAAGAAAATGGAATATGCTACATATTTAGGATATCCAGGTTTGAGTGAGAAATAAGAGAGCATCCATATTATTTTGTGAGTATTATTAAATCTAATATAGTTTATTTTATTTTTATTGAGGTTTTATATTTTTTAATTTATTTATGTTTCTTACATGTAATACAATAGTATTATGGAGAGGCCGATATGGATGAGCTGGATAGATAGACACATGAGGGAAAATCTGGTTGATCACAAAGTACTGAGCCCTCTACCCATGATGCCTCTTCAAATACATTAGATCATGTGGACGATTATAATGATGTGGATGATGATGATTATGGGGGTGATTCAGATGATTGACATTATTTACATTCGATGTATTATATACATTGATACACACATACATCACACACACATACATACATACATACATACATACATACATACATACATACATACATACATACATACATACATACATACATACATACATACATACATACATACATACACACACACACACACACACACACACACACACATATATATATATATATATATATATATATATATATATATATATATATATATATATATATATATATATATATATATATATATATATATATACATATATATATATATATATATATATATATATATATATATATATATATGTGTGTGTGTGTGTGTGTATGTATATTCATTTGATTTTTTTCTTAAATCAGTTATGTTTTTTAATGTGTCTATGGTGTGGGTTCATATTTTTAATAATTTTAGAGTGATTATTAAATTAATTTGTTTTATTGAAGTGCATTACATGATTGAAATGTACTAATGATTTTTATTACAACTTATATTTAACATGTGGTTTATTACTTTTATAATATCATTCATTCATATTATATGTGTGTTTGTGTGTTTATGTGCATGTAGCTTTGTGTGTATATGTATGTATGCACATGTAGATATATGTATATTTGTGTATCTATTTGTATATGTGTATGTGTTTGTGCTAGGTGGAGCTTTGGGTGGTCCTCTTGGTGGTGACTTTGGTCTTGGTTTATCACTTTTATCACTTTTGCCCCACTTTCATATCTTTTAACATGGAAAAATGATTCATGTTCTCATGCATACGATGAGTGTGACTCCTGATCTAGAGCTCTTGGTTTCCAATGCTTTCTAAAAGGCTTGGAATGCTTAGAGCTAGTTTCCATGTATTAGTGCCAATGTTTAATATGGAGAAATGGTTCATGTCTTAATGCAAGACATGCAATGGTTAGAGCTACTATCATATATTAGCACCACCATTCAACATGGAGAAACGAGAGAAATGGTTCATGTCTTTATGCACGACATATCTTCTTGGTTTATAATGCTCACTAAAAGGTGCTCTTGGAGGTCTATACCATCCATAATTCATTAATAATTCATCACCAACATGTAATAAATTAGTAGCATTAACAAGTATGTATCTTGCTACATCTCTACTCATGTATGGTGATTCCTGACTATTTTCACGCTCTTCAAATGTGCAATTAGTAATTGAACTATTATATCCTTGACTAATGTTTATTAAACTTGTTATATCTCCATGAGTGTAAGGCCTTCCATCAATTATAATATTTCATTTTCTACATGTGTAGTCCATCTATTGCCAAGACAAGCTTCATTCAGACATAATCCATAAGTACTCATGTTTTGAACATACTGTGTATGTTGATTGCAATCTTCCAATCTATATATAGGAGAAGAAAATGAATAAGAGTGTGTACTTGAGCCACGAAGACTCAAGGACTTGTGCCAATGAGACTATACCTCAATTGCCACACAAGTGCATATAGTGGGATCTTTAACACACATTTAAATGTCAATCCTAAGGAGCGACTAACCAAGTGTATGAAGACTTGTGCACACGTGATGGAAAATGAAGTGGTTTAGCTAGCATGCACGTGAAAAGACTACTACCTCTCACACCTACTGAAATACTGAAAGTGTTGCCGCAAGCCTCTTTTCAGCAGTTTTGGTATTTTGAGGTTTTCTCCCAGCCCAGAACTCCGAACATAGGCAATAGGGTACTCGTTTCGAAGCTCTCGACGAGACGCATCCAACGCTGGCGGTTTCACTCAATTCTGACTACTCTGCTTCAAGTTATGGCAAAAATAGTGAATTACGGGAGTCACAAACACCCGCGTCACAGCTTCTCCTAGCTTACGCACGCACTACAGCAGCTCAAAACAAAGGGGAAGGGGTAGACAACAGTCCTACACATGCATTTCAAGCATAACACACACATTCAAGAGCAAAATGAAGATCAAAATTAGCAAGAAAGAGGCAAACTCGAAAATTCAGAAGTGTTCCTTCTTCACAATGACAAAAAGTTTTTTACAAAGAGTCACTTTTGACTTATATACTAGTGCCCTAAGTTTGGTCCTTTCACACAAGAGACCGGCACTTTATTCACTAAAAGACTAATTTCCTACTATTGTACATGGGTAAATCACTAATCTTCTGTGGGGATGCATCTAGAGGACTCCTCTAGTGCATTTACAACGGAAAATATATACAAAAGTGGTTATGATACAAAAGTTGTGTGTCCAAATCGGAAAAATTTTGGGGCCCGTCTTTTTCTCTGCTTTGTGCGCTCTTTAGCTCTGCAACACTCTCCCCCTCTTCGTCTCTGTCGTCCCTTGACAGACTTTGCTTCGCGAACGCGTCCCGTGGTTAGTGTTGCCTGATTCTTAATCTTGCATTACGTTTTAGAGGCGCTCAGCTTTTCTCCGCACGCTCCCCTTGGTCAGTATTGTCTACAGTTAAACAGACATGCAGATTCGATGGCCTTCTTGATTCAAGCTCTACTACTCGAGAGCCTGATGCACTTGTCTTACCTGTTGACTTGGGTTGCCACGCACGCCACTAGTGACTAGGAATGTGCTGTTCTTAGTCACCCTCTTAAACTTTTCAGCCTCTACCCCTTTGTAACTTTTGGTCCTCTGATTTGTCATGGTTGCACACATCTGACCCTGTTGTATTGCTTTGAGGCTGTTTACTTCTTTTCCACTGTGCATGACCTGGATGATTTCTCTTTTTGCCTGATGTGTGGTAAATCATAATTGTTAGGGCAGTGGTCCCATTGAGGAATTTCTTATTTTCCCATTTCTTCTTCGCCTCGAACAATCTTTCTTGCACATAGGGTGTAAGGTTTACCTGGTTGCCAATCTGTTTGATTGCATGCGATAATGATTGCACAATGATCTTTTGAGGGGCCGTGTATCTATTCATACTCGGAAAGCAAAAGTGTTGGTGAATCAATCTGACTTCTTCTTCGATGTCCACCCTATTGATGTCGACGAAAGTTCTTGTTTTTGCTCCACGACTCTCTTCCTTGACCGTGTTGACACCATCCTTTTCCCATCCAAATGCTTCTTTGATTAAGTCGTGGGAAAATTGAATGACCACCCATTCTCCATTCTTATCCATCACATTGGCTTCTGGTACCAATGGATCATGTAGTGCTGGTCGTAGAGTGTTCATGACTTGTGTACAGCGTTGGAAATCCGGTTTATAGATAGGTAGCTCAAAATACTTATGAATTCCTGCTTTCTTCATGATGTCGATTGTGGATGGCAGTCCATGTAAAACTTTGAAGTCCTGGGACATGATCGGAAAGTGATGCTCTGTGTCCATGATTTTTATGTTGGCCAAGAAGAGATATTCCTCAACTGGCTGCTCATCTCTGAACCAATGGCCTTTTGCTTTCGTAAGACATTGGGGAGGAAATTCCTGGACCTCCTCTTGGATTGTAGCTTCAGAGTCTTCAGAAGCCATCTGCACTTACAAGGAAAAATGCATTATCTCGAAAGGCCTTTATGAGACCATGCAGTGTATTGTTGTGATTATGGTCGCTCGTCACTCCGTTCCCCATTATTGCATGAGTGAGATCTCTTACCGCCTCTTTTTATATTTTTTCCTGAAAGAAGACAATCATTAGTATAGCCGAAGCATAGTTTATGTACATAGTATGTCCATTCCTATCAGGTTAAAGCTAAGATCTAATCTCATTTGGAGATCGTGCACCACTAGTTTGATAATGTACATCCTGTGCCGAATGCTTGGCCCTGTATTGCGGCCCTATCATGCTTACTTGAGGTGCATTAGAAACTACATGAGTGCAATCGGGTGTTTTATCTCCTCGATCATCCGCTCCTCGTGGTAGCCTTGGTTTCCAGATCCATGTTGAGAACACTGAGAGAGGTCGCTTGCTTTTCTCGATTCGTACAGCTGCTCGTGTTCCATTTGCTTTATCCATTGCCCGAGTGAATTTGGCATTGCTTTGCGATTTTCTCTGATGACTCTTATGTGTTGTTGATTTTTGCCTTGCCAGATGTGGTATTTCTTTCTTTGTCCTTACAGCCTGTTTTGCTGCTTGTATGACCTTTTTGGGAATCCATATCTGATGTCGCGATCTTTGAGCTTCAAGCAACGGCTTGGCAATCCATACTTGCACTGATTCTTTTTGTCTGTGGTTCTTTGCAGCTGGTTTGGTGATGCCTTTTTCCTTCCTCAGAGTGGGTGTGGACGTTTCTTGACTCTGTATATGATCCTTGCGTACCCACTTATATTTGGGTGGGTCTTGGTTCGAGTATCTGCTTGTTGGGTTCCAATAGTGCGATCTTTGGATGTTTTGAGCCTGTTTAGGAGAGCGCGTCTCCTCATTGGTTGGCTTTTCCACAATTGCATTGGCTGGCTTCGACTCTATTGTGGACGTCGCTAAGATTGAAGTCTCAACTTCTAAGCATTTGCTTCCTGAGAGGTGAGCATAGTTGATACTTTCTTCTGTCATTTTTTGAACTCCCTTTGATCTTGGCTTTAATATTGTTTGGTTACAGGGTTTCTCTTCAAGTAAGCTAAAAATCTCCTTATGCCCTATCGTAGCTGAAATATATCCTTGAGCTAGATGGATACACGCTTCGGTCTCGATGATCCAGTCATGTCCTAGAATGAAGTCCTCTATCAGATCGTCATCCTCACATACTAGGACTCTTTGTTCCATGGAGGAATTTCCTAGGTGGAGGGATACATTCGTGGTTCCAATGCATTCTATGGTGTGACCTCCAATTCCTATTAATTGGGCTCTTGTGGGATTCAATTCTAATTGCAGCTCGTCTGCCACTCTCTTTCGCATGCAGCTAAGGCCTGCTCCTGAGTCTATCAATGCGTCTATCAACTTGTACTCTGTCTTGCCAATCCCTAGGTTTAGATAAGGTTGTGTTTTACACATACCCGTTGTATCATGATTTTCGACCTGATAGTTTGCCATAGGGATGGGCTCTTCTCCTTGGAGATAGCGTTCATCTCTTTGCCTGATCCACTCTTTCCGTTTTCTAATGCGTTCTAGTGCTTCCTGTCGAGCTTCCTCTCTAATTCGCTCTTCTTCCTTTTTTCTATTTTGAGCACCTAATAACCGCGCTAACATTTGATCAGTTAATGGTTCCCTGAATCGTCGCACTCTACATCCATTGATGTAATTGGGAAGAATGTCTCCGTCTAGTGTAGCGAGATTGACTGCACCACTAGTAGAGATTCGATTTATAATCAAAGGTCCATATCCGTGTTTTTGTAGCTTCTTTGCATGTTGTTTTAGGGTGTATACTAGGACTAAGTCGCCTTCTTTAAGTCCCTTGTCTTTTATATGTGAATCATAACATGCCTTCTGTCTCCGTTTAGCAGCATAAATGCCTGCTACAACTTGCAATCTAGTCTCGTGTAACTTCTCAATTTGATCTAGTTGCTGGGACAATTCATGACCGTTCCACTCATATTGCTGGGCCACTTTCAATGTAGGTACTAAGAAGTCAATTGGCAAAATTACATTTTGCCCATACACTAAATTGAAAGGTGTGGTTCCAATGGCCGTTTTATATGCCACTCGGAAGGCCCAAATTGCGTGATGCAATTGTTTGTCCCAATCCGACCTCCCATTATTGACAATCTTTGTCAATACAGTGCATAGTACCTTGTTGGAACTTTCAGCTTGTCCGTTAGCTTGAGGATGGTATGGGGCTGATTTTTTACGAATCACTAGAAAGTCATTCATTAGCGACTCAATGACTTCGTTTAGGAAATGTGTTCCTCGATCACTCACTATCTCAATCGGTAGTCCAAAGCGTGTGAAAATGTGCTCAAAGAGAAATTTTGCTGTAGTTTGAGCATCATTCTTTCTAGTGGCTTTTGCTTCTACCCATTTGGTTAAGTAGTCGGTGGCTACTATGATGTACTCCGCATGTGATCCTTTCACCGGTGGATTGATAGGTCCTATGAAATCAATACCCCACTTGGTAAAGGCTCTTGCACAAACCATGGGTCTTAAAGGCATGTCGTCTCTTCGAATGGGATATTTCGCTCTCTGGCATGTTTCGCAGCTTCTCACATATGTCTCCGCATCCATATGTAGAGTTGGCCACCACAAGCCTGCAAAGAGAATCATCTTGACCGTTCTGTCTGCTGAAAAATGTCCTCCAGCCGCTCCTGCGTGTGCCATCTCCAATATGGGAAGATATTCTCCTTCATGCACGCACAATCTGAGTTGATTGTCTTTTCCTCTTCTAAACAATTGTTTTCCCATTATCACATAATCCTTGCTCATTTCTTCTAGGGATCGCTTTCTTGCTAAACTAGCTCCTATTTCGTGCTCTTTCGTTTTGAGGAATTGTACTAATGTTTTACTCCAATTAGGCGCTATGGTCGAAAAAGGTAAGGACACGTGATCCTCCGGGATAGTTTCTTTGCATTCCACACAATTACTTACATAATCGTGAACGTCTTTTGACATGTCAGGCCAATATACGCCTAACCTTTTTAATTCTCGAATTGTTCCATGCATCCCTTGATGGGTCTTCCACTTGTTTACGTGCGCTTGCTGAATTAGTTGCTTCTGTTCGTCCTCCTCGATACATCTTAATAAGACACCGTTGGGTTCCTTATAATACATGCTTCCAGCAACAATGTGTAAGTTTCTTGTTTGAAGAATCTCTTTTTTGCTATCCTTATTTATTGGGTGTTGAGGGCCATGGGTGAGTATAGGAATTAGTCGTTCCGCCCACTTCGGACATATTTCAAGATTAAACAAATACGTATCTGGTAAATCATCCGGTACTCCGCTAGGTGGTTCTCCATGCGTTAGCCTTGAAAGGTGATCTGCTCTTACATGTGTGTTTCCTTTTTTGACTATTACCTCAAAGTCGAACTCCATTAATAACAAGAACCATCGTACCAATCTTCCCGTGTTGCAAGGCTTATTGACTAAATACAACAAAGCCTGATGATCAATGAAGAACTTGAATTTGTTGGCTAAGAGGTAGTGTCTAAACTTCTTCACTGCATAAACCATTCCTAAGCCTTCTCTTTCAGTAGTCGTATAATTTCTTTCTGCTTGGTTTAATTGTCTACTCGCATAAGCGATTGGATGGTCTAACTTCCCTTCGTCAGCCGGTTGAGCTAGGATGCATCCAATGGCATAGTTCGAAGCATCAACATGAATATGAAAAGGCTTGCTCCAGTTGGGTGATTTCAGAATGGGGGCTGTACTCAGCCGTTTCTTAAGCTCGTTGAAGGCCTTTTCACACTCGTCTGTCCAAGTGAACTGAGTCAATAGACCATATAAAGGCTTAGCTATTATGGCATACATGTGAATAAACCTACGGTAATATCCACAGTGTCCCATGAAGGCTTGTACTTCCTTTGCATTCTTGGGTCTTGGTAGCTCTAAGATAACTTTAATCTTTTCTTCGTCCGTGGATATTCCATTCCTTGAAACGATGTGTCCTAGGATTTTTCCTTGTCGTACCATGAAGGCACATTTCTCAGGGTTCAAACAAACTCTGTACTGTCTACATTTATTGAATATTTTTCTCAGTTCCGGTATATGGTCTGGTCGTTGATTTGAGTATGTACACAGATCATCTACGTATACTTCCATACTTTTTCTCAGAAATTCTTTGAATACATGACACATCAGTCGTTGGAAGGTGGCTGGCGCATTAGTGAGCCCGAAAGGCATTACTCTAAATGCATAGATTCCCCATTCAGTCGCGAATGCGGTTTTATGCTGGTCCTCAGTTGCAATAGCTACTTGGTTGTAACCAGAGAATCCATCCAAGAAGCTATAGACCTCCTTGCCGGCAACTCTTTCCAAAAGATGGTCTGTGATGGGTAATGGGAAACTATCACGTATAGTTGCTGCATTTACCTTTTTCAAGTTGATACACACCCTTAGTTTTCCGTTTTTCTTGGGCACTACTACTAGTGGCGATACCCATTCTGTGTGTTCAATCTCATAAATGAATCCTACCGCTAGTAATTTGTCAATTTCTTCCTTTATTTTTGCTGCATAAACTTCATTATACGTATAAGGGCGTTGTTTAGAAGGTTTTGCATCTGATGTCATAGGGATTCGATGAGCGCATATGCTGGGTTCTACACCCTTGAGGTCTTTGTACGTCCAAGCAAACACGTCTCGATATTCTCGGATGAGTCGTATGAGATCCTCTTCTTCCTCTTCCGATACATCTTTCCCAATATGAGTGCACCTCTCTTCTCCGTCTTCTATCGTTACAACAACTTTCTTGGTTTGTTCCTTGTTGTCATAGGCTTCTCCATCCCGGGCCTCTCGTTTAGGCATTTGAGTGGCTATCTTTCTTTCTTCCACTTCGTATCTTTTAAAATGTTCTGGAACTTCGAAATGGTCTGGTTCCGGTTCCACTTTACTCGTGTCCTCTCTATGCTCGTGTATTATTGGAATGGTTTCTATTGCTAAGACTTTTGTTGGTCTTTCTTTTGATTCTTTTTGCATGGTTTCCAAATATTGTTCCTCAGAGTCAAACTCTGGTTCCATTTCTATGCTTTCATACTCTTCTTTCCACTCTTCCTCTACCATTTCCCCTGCTTCTACTTCTTGGAGGACAACCATGTAGAGATTCACGTCATATCCCTCCTCGTCTATACAATCGTTCATCGTCAATACTTCCTCATTCACACACACATCTAATGTGGCTAGAATTTCCATCCAGCCATGTGGTTCGAAGAGTTCATCTGAAAAAATTTTAGGCATGTAATCGGGGTCTTCTATCGATCGATAGTTAGGGTGCCCTATTGGCCACATTTGTTTTTTACACTCCTCCTTCTTTGCTTCTTTGCACATCCACAACCGGGCATCCTCGTGCATCCAAGATTGGTCACTTGATCCAGCACTGTGAATGGATAGGTCATCTTCTTCTTTGTGGACTGGATTCCATTGTAATGGAGGGACATCCCGATAAGCGAATGTGTGCAAATTTATCTTGGTAGTGTTCCCTTGATGTTGGAGATATAATGAATCTCTGCCCCAATCTTGTACGACTCGCATCTGTCTCATGAAGGGTCGTCCTAATATCATCTCATAATTGTTTGCTTTTTCGAACTTACATATGGCTAGTGTGTGTTCAAATTCCACTCCACACGTGGTTAACTTAATTCCTTCCAATATTCCTAGGGGTCTCTCCACATGACCGTCTGCTAACTGGAGTTTCATGCGAGTGGGTCGTAAGGCTGGTTTTCCCCACTTTTCCCAAATCTCCTTCGTTGCAATTCCTACCCCTGCTCCTGTGTCTAAGATAGCTTTGGTCATGTACCCATTGTAGATGACAGGTAAACAGGTATTCCCTTCATCCCCTTCACTGAACTCTCCTACTTTATCGACTGGAACCTGTATTGTGGACTTATTTTCCAGTTCCTTTTCTTTTGATCCTCCATTCTTTGGCAGTGGTTTCAATTGATCTGCCATTTGCTTCCATAACTGGGGTTTAAGTCGAAGCAACTCTTCCACCGTTAATTGGCATTGTACTTTTGTTTTCTTTAACTCTGTTAAGTTATGCGAACTCTCTTTTCCCTTTCCTGTTCCTTTTCCATGCACCGTGGGTGCTCGTATTATCACTGACTCTCTTTCGTACTCTCCCATATAGTTAGGCAATGTTGAAATACTTATGTTCTCCTCTCTACCTCTATCGAGTTTTGAGATCTCCTCGTAGACTTCCTCGAGGTTAGGATGGGGTTGACAGTCTTCCACATCTATTTCATCAAATGGTGGTGGATCGACACCATTCTTCTTCCATTGTTCCTCTCTGATTCTATTCCACAAGTCCTTGGGTCATTCTGCTTCTAAGTCTGGTATGGCTGACACAGGGCCATCTTGTGCTGTCTCTTGTTCACCTTGGGAATCTTCTTTTCTAAATTCTTTATCCTTTGGTTTGATGTATTCTTCATAAGGTTCCTGTGCAATCCTTGTTTCTGGTAGAGTTGGGATAGTCTTTTCTAGGGTTGTTTGTGCTACTTCTATGAGTTTTCTGCATATGGCTAGTCTTTCCTTTTCTAATTCCCCTCTAGGGTAGATTTTTTCCTGTTGCTCTATGTTCGGTCCCATTTTGATTCTAGCTTGGTACGCTTTTAGCCACATATCCAAGTCGTCTGGCTTTGGGTCGGCTAGAATTGATCCGGGCTTCTCCCTATCTGAGCTAGGTTCGGTTAGCTCAGGAGTCTCCTTAGACTTCTCTTGTTCTTTGTGTTTACTTGATTTTTCGATTTGCCTTTTACTGTTTGTACTCTTGTTCTTTGCCCATTTATCCTTGAGTTTCTCTCGTCTTTCTTTCCATTTCTGAGCTTTTGTGTTGCGGGAATTTTCACATGGGTCCTCAGAATCTTCCACTATCTGAGTTGAAGGGCTTATTTTCGTGTTGTTTTTTTGTTCCTCTTCCGATTGCTGTTCTTTTTGTTGTTTTGTTTGGGCTCTAGTGATGGCTTTTAGTGGCACTGTGTACTCCTTATCACTTTCCGATTCTTCTATGACCTCTATTACATTGATTGGTGCGGAACCTTGGTTTTTTACCTGATTCTTAGGGCAATCCCTAAAAAGATGTTCCTTTCCGCAATCACTGCAATATCCTTCCCAGATTCTAGGTGGTGGAGGGTTGTAGGGTCGAGGGCACTCTCTAATGAAATGGTCTCCTCCACATCTATAGCATGGTCCTCTCTGTACTGGTGGTCTACTGGGTGGTCTCATGGGTTGCGGTGCCTTAAGAGCTGTATACATTAGAGTGGAAGTCTCCGCTCCATAAGTCTGATCATAGCCTTCATACCCATAGTATGTAGTCTCATATGCCGGTTCGTATTCCATCATGTAGGCTTCATATGGATAGTACTCACTTGGTAGGGTTTCGTATCCAAGGTTTGTTGATTCTATCTGGGTCACTGTAGTGGCTGGTACTATAGCTCTTTCGAGATTTTCTTCTGGTTGTGCATACTTTACTGATACTACTTGTTGAGGTTGCGACGGTTGGGGTCCTAGCACTGGTTGTGGTGGTGGGTATGGTATCTGTTCAATTGGTTTAGGTACTCCCGTCTGTGTTGGATAAGGGTTGTATCTTGGGATCTCTCTGTTCGGGTCTCTAGGTGGATATCCATACGGTCGATACTGAGGTGGTTGGAAAGGGCGTGTTTGCCTATTAAATGGACAGTTCTCAGTAGTGTGATTAGTGTATTTCTGTTCTATGTGACAGTACCACGAAGTCCCTTGTTGTTGCTGCCTGTTGTATGGATAAGCTGGTTGTGCACTGCCCCCTCCTCGAACACACAGGTGAGTGGGGTGATCTCCTCCACATAAGCTACATTTCCGTAGCATAGGCAATCTTTGAGCTGGATGTTGATAAGCTCTTTGCCCCTGTGCCCCTAATTTCTTGGCTAACAGCTCTGCTAATTCTTCCACGTGACTGGAGTTGGAAGAGATGGTACTCCGTGAATCGTCCGATTTAGTGTGGCTGGACTTGCTATTGATGTCCTCGGCCAAGTTATCTTCCAAATCAATACACTCCTGAAGACACTCACTCAAAGTTTGTAGTCTTTTCACGTACACTAGCGTTCTTAAGGTTCCGTTAGTGAGCCCATCTAGAAATAGTGAAATCATCTTTTGTTGAGTGGGTTTCTCAGCTGCTGGGCATCTATCCACGTACTGGTTGAACCTTCTAGCAGCATTCTTCACCGTTTCATTAGGATTTTGTTTGAAGCTGTGAATTAGCGAAGCTGAATTGTGTTTGATTCCTCTCTTAGTGAATTCTCCTATGAATTCTTGAAAAAATTGTTCCATGTTTCCAAACTGATTGGGATCTAAAGGTTGGAACCAGGTCAGAGCTGTTCCTATGAGGGTGAGTCCAAATGCCTCATATTGTACAAAGAAGTCGTCCACTTGTTCCGCTCTTAGGACTTGTTTGAATTCAGCAATGTGATCATATGGTTCTCCTGATCCATCATAAGGGTTTCGTACACACTTAGCCACTTGAATAGGCCTCAGCCTTCTAACCGGTTCAGGTGGTCTAGGCATCACAGGAAGAATAGGGACAGCTGGTCGTACTGGTGGCATTCCAGGCTGTCTTCCTATCGATGGTTGTGGTCTTACTGGTGGTCTGTACTGGTTTCCTATCCCTGGTTGGGTCTGATAGTGTGCTTGTACTCCTGGCGTGGCAAATTGTACGTGAGCATGATTAGGTACGCTCCTATGGCTTGTCTGTCCTGATGCAGTATTTTCTGTTTCTTCTTGATTTCCAAATGGATTTTGTGAGGTTGTTGCCCGCTCTCTCTGAGGAAACACAGGTGTACCCATATATCTTAATCGAGACCTGTCTAAGATACTCACAGGCCAATACCTTCTTTGATCTTTATCCAGGTATGTGAGTCTAGTCTCATCATCCGGGTCTTTCAGTTCATAGAATGTCATGGGGTTCTTTTCTCTCCCTGGAACAGGTGAATCGGTTTGCAACAGTAAGTTTGATCCGTGAATCATATAGACTTTTAACAAATAGTCATCTTGAGGTATCAAGTCACCTCTCAAGACACGTGACACTCGGGATCTGCCTCTAGGGGTGGTCACAAACTCTTCTGGTTGTGTCCTTCCTAGGTTTTCAGGGTCTGAGAGTTCCCCTCTTTCATTGATCCTTTCCGGGAATTCAGTTACAATGTAGATATGTCCGATCTTGTCTACATATGCACCTCCTTCGTATTTGACAGCAGGTCGGGGTACAAGTGTGGCATTTTGGGAAGTTACCATCCTGGCCACAGACCTATTTAAGCCATCCAGGTAGATTGGAATCTCCTGGGCATTGGTGGACACATACTGCAAGGAAGTACGGTAGTCCCCCTCCACAGTAGTCATGAAGCTCCTCGTTGGTGTGGGACCTTGCATGTCTTCCGAAGCCATGTGTAATTCCTCTTCCGAGTCACTAGAGGTTTCTAAGTGGTGACTAGCCTGGGCAGTACTTCCTACTGAAGATATGATACTCCTTCGACTACTTAGAACTCTTCCTGACCTCAAGTTCATTCACTCTCCCAAGCCTCTCTTTATGCTTCTTAGATTCCCCTTGGGTAGCTCTCCTAATGACTCAATTTGTCTGCCAAAAGAAGGGGTTAATCTGGGCGATACCACTTCTTGACGATACTACTCTCAGCGATACTGCACTGACCGCGATACGATACCAGAGGTCTATGCGATACGATACCAGACACCCAGACGATACGATATCAATCTGGTGTCGCGATACTATCCCGGAAAACAAACGATACGACACCTCAACTATGCACGATACGATACTGGAAAATCTCGGTGACACGATACTAATGACAGTGTCGCGATACTGTCCTGGTGAACAGACGATACGATACCACAGTGGTGTCGTGATATCAGAATTCTCGAGACACGATACAATCTCAAAAGACCGACGATACGATACCAGATATAATATCGCGATACCTCACTAGGAAACACCACGATACGATACTGGCAAAATCGACGATACGATACCAGAGGCCACAGGCGATATGATTTCACTGTGATGAGTGCGATCGCGATACCAATCTTGGCGACACGATACCACTATGGTGTCGCGACACCAAGATAAGCAATCAACGATACGACAGTTGGGGAGGGTACGATCGCGATACCAAAGTAGTATCGCGATACCAATGTATCAAGCGATACGATACCACCCGGTAAAGTGAGGTCGCGATACTAAAAACTTATGCGATACGACACCACTATGGTGTCGCGATACCAAGTGTTAGTACCAGACGATACGATACCAGGGACCGGATACGATCGCGATACCAACTCAGTGTCGCGATACCGAAATAGTGTCGCGATACCAAGGCTGGTATCCAACGATACGACACCTCTGGCGAGTGTCGCGATACGAGGGAATTTTGGTATCGCGATACCAAAACTCAACCGATCGCGATACTCAAGCCAAAAGGTCTCCAAACTTGAAAATTTTTGAACCCCCTTGCACCTCTCACCCTTCTCCTCACTCCTAAGCCTCTGTCTCTCACAAAATATGCAATTACTCAAAAATTTTCCCCCCCGCGATACTGCGCATTCCTTTTAATCATTTGTTTGTGCAAGTTTAGAGAGTTTTAGGTATTAAATCTTAATGGGGACTCACCTTGGGTCTACCTAGTTTGCTTCTTGAGCTCTTGCACCAGCTTTGAGGCTCTATCCTGCACGATACCACTCTGACGATACCAGTCGCTGCTCGCCACGATACTGAAACACTGGGAAGTGTCGTTTGAAATGAAAATTTTTTGGTTTTTATAGTTTTTTGAACAGAACTTGAATTTTGGGTATTTTTGGTGATTTTTGGGGATTTTGGCCTACTCCTACTCCTCTTCTCCTTACTTCTCCTCTCCTTCTAACCTAACCCTAACTCCTTCTTCTCTTCCCTCCTCCTAAACCTAAACCTAAAACTTATCACACACACCTCGAAGATGAGAAGTGACAAGTGCTGAAATGGTGGACTACTTGCCAATGGACAAATTTGCGTCTACAAGTACGATTCGATCACACTCGCTCTATAACTATCACGAAGGCACCTTGGTAGAGTGACTCCCCGGCAACGGCGCCAAAAACATGTGTACTTGAGCCACGAAGACTCAAGGACTTGTGCCAATGAGACTATACCTCAATTGCCACACAAGTGTATATAGTGGGATCTTTAACACACATTTAAATGTCAATCCTAAGGAGCGACTAACCAAGTGTATGAAGACTTGTGCACACGTGATGGAAAATGAAGTGGTTTAGCTAGCATGCACGTGAAAAGACTACTACCTCTCACACCTACTGAAATACTGAAAGTGTTGCCGCAAGCCTCTTTTCAGCAGTTTTGGTATTTTGAGGTTTTCTCCCAGCCCAGAACTCTGAACATAGGCAATAGGGTACTCATTTCGAAGCTCTCGACGAGACGCATCCAACGGTGGTGGTTTCACTCAATTCTGACCACTCTGCTTCAAGTTATGGCAAAAATAGTGAATTACGGGAGTCACAAACACCCGCGTCACAGCTTCTCCTAGCTTACGCACGCACTACAGCAACTCAAAACAAAGGGGAAGGGGTAGACAACAGTCCTACACATGCATTTCAAGCATAACACACACATTCAAGAGCAAAATGAAGATCAAAATCAGCAAGAAAGAGGCAAACTCGAAAATTCAGAAGTGCTCCTTCTTCACAATGACAAAAAGTTTTTTACAAAGAGTCACTTTTGACTTATATACTAGTGCCCTAAGTTTGGTCCTTTCACACAAGAGACCGGCACTTTATTCACTAAAAGACTAATTTCCTACTATTGTACATGGGTAAATCACTAATCTTCTGTGGGGATGCATCTAGAGGACTCCTCTAGTGCATTTACAACGGAAAATATATACAAAAGTGGTTATGATACAAAAGTTGTGTGTCCAAATCGGAAAAATTTTGGGGCCTGTCTTTTTCTCTGCTTTGTGCGCTCTTTAGCTCTGCAACAAAGAGTGAATTCAAAAAATTACATAAGAGTGACTTCTGAGTTCAGAGGCACATACAAATCCTCTACAATAAAGAGACCACAACAAACATCATTGATAGTTAAGGAAGCAATCATATAGGAATTACCCCAAAAGTTAAGAACCTCTCCATATAAAGGAAGAGGTCCTCTATGCCATCCTCCATATCTTCTTTTATCATATATTTTTACTAGAGGGTGATTAAGATTTGGTAATGGATAATCTCCAACTATTTGAGTCTCTAAACTAGGAGGTAGAGGATTTCGAGAAACCTTGACTTGTAATTGATAAACGGCATGGCCGTGACATGTACGAGGAATATTAGCATTATTAGTAGGAAAATCATCATCATCATCATCGAGTAAATATTCTTTTATATTTAATATAATTATATTTTGTATATATGATTTTTAATTAAAATAATCACATTAATTTATGGAATCAATACATACCCAAGCATTATCGTGTCGATTTGGTAATGTTGCATGCTCAAAAATACCATAGTCTACCTCATTTGTAATGCATACTAATCATGGTCTTGGATATGTGCCATAGCAAATATTACACCAACATATGATATGCTCTTAATAGTAAAAATCACCATGATTCCTATTAGACAACACATGTAAAGTCCTTGCATGGGTAGGAGGTGTTGGAGTACCCTCTCATTGATTAGAATCTGATTATAATATAACAATAGAAAAACTCTCTCTTGGGGCTCCCAAACT
>CM035441.1:59250106-59340106 GCA_020310875.1 Ceratopteris richardii | reverse complement strand
ATATGTTTGTGCATGTGCATGTGTGTGTACATGTGTGTGTATGTGCATGTGTATGTTTAAGTGTATGTGAATGTGTGTGTATGTGCATGTGTATGTGTATGTATATAAGTATGTGTGTGTAGGTGTATATGTGCATGTGCATGTGTATAAGTATGTGTTTATGTGTGTGTATGTGTATGTGCGTGTATATATGTGTGTATGTGAGTGTGCATGTGTATGTGCAAGTATCTTAATTTATGAAAATAAAACCATCTAAATGATATAGAAAAAATTAAAATTGTACTTATAGTTATTAGCCATATACTATGCTGAGTGAATGTCTTCAATAACATGCAATAAAGAGAGAGATAGAGATAAAGAGGGAGAAACTAAAAGAGAGAGAGAAACTAAAAGACAGAGAGAAACTAAAAGAGGAAGCAAAAGTGTGTGAGGGAGAGAAAGATAGAGAGAGAGAGAGAGAGCTCATAAGCATAGCACAAATATGAACATTGGTTTGCTCTTCAATCAGACACATGTAGAATGATGATGGAAGAGTGATGCGCTTTTTTTTGTTATGATAAAAAACAAGGGTGGCATAAGCGATGCTAGACAATTGTATAAGCGATGATAAGTTCTCTTTGTATGGGGCTTCATCTAAGTGATGCTTTGGTGTCATATATGTGACTCTGCATTACCATCGCATATGCAACACTCTTTTATTATCGCATAAGTGATGCATTTTAAACACCATTGCGAGCCCCGTAATAAACCTCGCTATGAGCCTCATATAATCGATGGCATGATCTTGATGCTCTATGTGATGTAACATGCAATCATGAAACGACAAAATTGTGTCATGTCAATTGTTGCTATAGAGGGTCACTTCTTGTAGTATGTGCCCACAAGGTCATTAGGTGGTTTTCTTTATTTTTTCACTTTCATAGATGATGCTACTTGAAAATTCTAGGTATAACTTATAAAATGGAAGGATGAGCTATTCAAAAAGTAGTGATATCATTTTCAATAATCCTAAGATGCACAAACAACCCATTAAGGAGGTTGAAGTGAGAATAGTGGTGTTTGAGGATATTAGTCCTCTAGTTAGCATGCATAAAAATGCTATGTATAGGGATATTCAAGAGAATGTCCAATCAAATAAGTGTGCAAATATTCCTATCCAACAACCATTAAGACGTCTTGCACGTCTTGTTGATATATGTAGGTAGTGATGTGTGTGAACACACTAGGACCCTCAGGGCACTTTTTTCCCTCTTTAGGAGGTCTTTTTCCCCTGACTTGTATATATGCATATAGCCCTAATGACTTACTTATCTTTGTACATTCTAGTGGTAATAGATTTAGTATTGTGTGTTGTGCTCCAAGCTTCTTCTTCTTCCTTGTGCTGTTCACGTGCTTCCGCAGACGTCTAACTCCAACAATTGGTATCAGAGCAAGTTGCGACTTCATCTAGGGTGTCGTCTACACCTCTCCCATCATAGTCTCAAAATCGCACGAAATTTGGTGAGCATACTCAGGGTGTTTCAGAGATCAAAACAACTTTGCTGTCTAGTGCCGAAATCGCGATCTGAGCTTGTTTCGGCCTTCGAATGCACTATCACAGTGCTTGTGTAGGCTATTTTGTCTTTTTTTGCCAAAGATATATACAGGTTTTGGTTTGCCAATATAAGCATCTCAAAGTCTGCTACAGGTCTAGTAGAACTCGTTTGGGTATTTCTGTTCAACTTTTTCATATATAGTCATTTTTTTGCGTCAAGGTATTTTAGTCAGTAGCCATGGCTAAAAGCAGTGATATATTTTGTATGTTGGATGTTGAGGATAAGTTGGATGGTTGTTGCTCTAGCACAATGGTGAGAACCACGTTAAGAAGCTTCACCTCCTTAATGTCAATCCACGGAAGAGGTAGGAGTGATATGAAGATCGTGAACGTGAGATGATGTGAAAGTGAAGGTGAGAAGCACAAAGATGCACACACACATACACACACACACAATGAAGAGACAAGCAAGACACAATGGAAGGTGGGAAAATAGTTCTATTGCTCAAGATCACTATTACAAGCTCAAACTAGCTCTAAGCTCACACTAACCAACATGAACCAACCTCAAAAATGAGCTCTCTAGCTCTTTTTATAGTTTCTAGACTAGTTTTGACCGGTTTCACATCTAGTGACCGGCCTAGTTAAAAAATAGGTCCTAGAGGCTATTTGGAAGGGTAAACGATGTCTAAAAATAACGAAATTTGGTACGAGCATTGTACCTAAGCTCCTCAAGCTCGAGGACTCCTCGGCTTGCACAAAATGGAGCTATGAATTACAAAATGGGGTTTTGTCTATATTACATATGTTACAAGAGTGATGAAAATCACTGTTGGATGTTTGAAGGGTTAATAAAAACATAATTGTTTGAAAAAAATGATCCGACTGGCTCCCTACTCCGTCTTTACATGCTTCCATGTCGTCTGTGCCTCTGACTGTGCCTCTGACTGCTTCCAAGACCCCCCTCCCTCTCGCTTCTGTCGTCCTCGACAGAACCTTGTTGTGCGGTCTGCCGGATGTAGTTTTGTAGGAGGTCGTGAGCGAGGGTGTGCTCAGATACTCGAATGCCTCAGGCCAGATCAGCCTCGAGCTTCTCCCAGTCAATCGGTTGCGGTTCGTTGGGTGGCGGGAGTTGATAATGCGTGGAGTAAACCATTCGCTCACAGGCAAAAAGTTGCAATAAATGTGTGGGCCTGCTGATGAATACCTCGGAATGGTATTCCCAAAACCCGGTGGTGAACATCTCTTCAAAGGTTTGTTAGTAGCATGCCGAGAGGTATTTTATTCTACAGTGCCAGGCATAACACACCCGGAGCGATGGCGTTGTGCTCATGTCATATACTAGATCAAAGTTACCATGCTCAAATCCCGGGGTGTTTACATGCGGTGCCTTGACGCGTCGGAAGACTTTAAATATCATTTGCATCATGTCAAAAATTTTGACAGTCATATGCGCTGCGATATCATTCATATGCTTCAGGCGAGGGAGCCAATGACGGATTGTAGCCATCATATAGCCAACAGTGGGCAACTCGGTAGGTGGCTTGAAGTAGGGGTAATTCAGCCAATCCTGACACTGCCTATTGTTTTGTACTTTGATAGCGAATGCAGTCCAGGAGCGGCGTCGTGGTACTGGTCCCCAGCAAGGATTATACTTTAAATGTAAGGGCGCTTTCACCCATGTGCTCATCATTTCTGGGTACTTCTGGAGGAGGTCTTTGTGCCAATCAGGTTGATGGATTTCTCCTCGTTGCGCATTTGGTGGCAAGTCCGCCGGCTCGAATTGTGTAGCATGCGTGGGTTTCATGCCGGTTTCTTTCTCTATAGCTAGCTGATATTCAGCCATTAACATGAAGTATGGCTTATACTGCAGCTCATGCCCAGATATATAACGTCGGGGGGCCAAATGAGCAAAGAAGGGGGATTGTAAGATTCTCTCTTCAATCATGGCCATGGCATGTAACTGTGCCTCTACTCTGGCCGAATGTGTCGTTCCAAGTTCTTCGATCGTTTTCATCCACGCGGGGGTAGGAAGTTCATAGGTCATCTGGCCTTCGGCCGTGACTTGTCCGCCTGGGATGGGTATTGGCTCGTATGCTTCTTCAAACGTTTCCTCCACCGGAATGGTTATGTTCTCGTCGTCAGCTGGGATCTCCGGTGGGGAATCAGGCCGTGGTGGTGCTTCGTATACATCTATTCGTGATTGGAGAGTGGCTACCTGGGCCCGTAGTGCGTTGAGTTCCTCTATGAGTTCAGGAGAGGGGTCCACAGGTTCTGGTACTTCTGCTGCCACTGGTAGTTGTTGTGGTGCCGGTTCTCTGAGCTGTAGTAACTTGTGATCTTCTTTTAGCTTCTGATGCTCTTCGTTCATTCGATCATAGTCCTCTAGCAGTCGAACGTGGTCATCTAGCAACATCCGCATCGATTCGGATGGGATTGCCTTGAATCTGCTAGGACTTAAAGGTTGTTCAGGATGGTCCAGTGCCGCTTCCAAATTTTCTCTATTCTGCTCTTGGAGTCTCTGGTTCTCCTCTTGTGCTGCGGCTAGGTGCCTCCTGAGTAAACCCATATTCCTTGTCAGCGTCGCGTTTGATGGAGAGTGTTAATCTCCAAAAGAACAAGTTAACCTTGAATTTAGATCACCTCTATATCAAGATCAACTTTAGACTCCACCTAATTTAGAGAATCTTCACCAAATTATCAGAAAATTGATTATTCTGAAAATTTCAGTTTCTTCAGAAAAGTCTGCTGCAGATTAGTCACTCATTGACTAATCAATTCTGTAAAGTTTTTTATAAAACCTTGCACAACACTTCGCCTTAAAGTTGCGCAACTTTGCCAAGTTAAATCTCTCAAAAAGATTAAGTACACACTGAGAAATGTGTGAAACACTTTACCTATGTCTGAAATTGCTTCTCTGCAATGACGACTTTGACACCTGCAACTTCTTAGCACTGGTTCTCCCAAAGTAAATCCAGTTTGATCAAGATCTTTTAGCCATAGATAGCTTACCTTCCAACTTAGATTTTAAGCCCTCATTTGTGTAAAACTTTACACTGTAGACTGAGCAATGATCATTTCATTGAAGATGAAATGTGCGCCAGATTTCTCGACTGTTAGAACATTCTTACATATGAATGTTCCTAATCAAAATTCTCACAGCCTGATTACAATTAACCTCTCAAATTCTAGCCATAGATGGATTAGCTATGGACTTAGATACGTGCAAAAGGATTTCTCAAAAGATTAAACACAAAAGGGAGCAGACAGCAAAATATCGGGCGCAAAATTTTTCGATTTCTCAGAAAATTTACATCTAAGTGAGGATGGACAATTCACTCACTCTTCATGTGTCTAATAACACTAATTTCTCTCTTCCTATTCTCAAATCTCTTCTGCTCTACTTGCCCGACATTTTCAAACATATTTATAGATGAATATATACAAGTGTATGACTTAAACAAGGGTATAAGTCAGCTAATGTACATATGTGTACATATCTTTGAGTTTTCTGAAAATGTCCTTCCTTCAACCATCTGACTTTGTTTCCTTCTTGACTCCTTGACTTCATTTCTCCATAATTCTTCAATTGATGATTGTCATGCACCAACAGCTCCCCCTCAATCATTAATTGAGGTTCTTTTCTATCTTCTTTACTCCAGCCATATCCTTGAATCTTTGTAGTTTTGGTCCATCTAGACTTTTAGTCATCATATCTGCAACTTGATCTTTTGTGGGAGTGTGTATGACTTCAATCTCTTTCTCAATGACCTTCTCTCTCAGAAAATGATACTGTATTTCAATATGCTTAGTTCTAGCATGAAATACAGGATTAGCTGCCAAGTATAATGAACTCATATTGTCTCCACAAATAATAGGAGTACTCTGAATCACATCAAAAACTTTCAAAAGTGTCTTTAGCCATATTACCTCTTTTGCAGCTTCCACCATACCTTTATATTCTGCTTCTGTAGATGACAAAGCAACTGTATGTTGCTTCTTGGAACACCATGAAATCAATTTGTCTCCTACATAGCACAAGTATCCATGTGTTGATCTTCTATCATCCACATTACCTGCCCAATCTGCATCACTATATATCTTGATTCTTGTATCTGAAGTAAACCCATAGTACAACCCTTCTTTGAGTGTACCCTTGATGTACCTAAGTACTCTTTGTCCTGCAATCCAATGTTCTTTTCTAGGACAATGCATGAATTGTGAAAGCACACCAACTGCATATGACAAGTCAGGCCTTGTCAATGTAGCATAAATCAAGCTACCAACCAAACTTTGATAGAGTTTCATATCTCTGAACTCTTCTCCTCCAAACCTAGACAATTTATGGTTCACTTCCAAAGGTGTAGGTGCAACCCTGCAATCTTCCATTTTAAATTTGGTTAGCAAATTTTTAAGATACCTTTCTTGGGTCACATATACTCTATGTTGAGTATAAGAGATCTCCATTCCCAAGAAGAATGATAGGTTCCCCAAATCACTGATTTTGAACTCTTTCTCCATCTGCTTCTTGATCATTTGTATCCCCTTATCATCTGTTCCTGTAAGTATTATGTCATCAACATAAATACACACATAAATAAACCCATCTTCACTTGCTTTGACTAGCAAGCTACTATCTGCCTTTGATGCTTGAAATCCAAGATCATTCAAGAATTTTACAAGCCTATAATTCCAAGCCCTTGGGGCTTGCTTCAACCCATACAAAGCTCTCTTGAGCTTACATACATAATTTGGACTCACTTGATCTTTGAACCCATCTGGTTGCTCCATGTAGACTTCATCTGAAATGTAACCATTCAAGAAAGCATTTTTACCATCTAATTGAGACAACTTCCAACCTTTACAAGCAGCAATTGCAATGAGTGTCCTGATGGTTGTCATCTTTGCCACAAGACTATAAGTCTCATCATAGTCCACTCCATATGTCTGTGCATACCCTTTCACAACAAGTCTAGCTTTGTACCTAGACACACTTCCATCTGCAAATCTTTTAGTCTTGTAAACCCACTTACATCCAATGATCTTCTGACTATTAGGTTTAGGAACCAAATCCCATGTTTGATTCTCTATCAATGCATCATACTCCTCTTGCATAGCATCTTCCCAATTCTTCTTCCCTTTGGCTTCTTCATATGTAGAAGGTTCTTCATCTGCTTTTACCAAATAAGCATAATCTTTAGTAGTGAAGAATGAAGTGTCATAGCTATACCTTGTAGGTTGCCATTTGTGCCTAGATGATCTCCTAACTTCTGCACTTCTTGAGGTCTCTGGTTCATCACATTCTGGATCAAACCTTGGCCTCTCTTCAACTTCAATCTGCACTTCATTACTCTCACTTTCATCAAGTAATTGAACCTTTGCTTTACCTTTTCTTTGTTCCACTACTTCTTCATCATCTGCATGTACATTATATTTACCTGCATACCAAGTACCTTGCTCATCAAATGTAACATCCTTGGATACAATAAATTGCTTTGTGGATGGACTCCACAACCTGTATCCCATTTGCTTATCATCATAACCAATGAATACATACTTCTCTGCCTTAGGCTCCAACTTATGCCTCAATTGAGATGGCACATATGCATATGCCAAGCATCCAAATATTCTGCAATGATCCAAGATAGGTTTCTTACCCCACCAAGCTTCATATGGTGTCATACCCTGCAAAGCTTTACAAGGCAATCTATTAACCAAATATGTAGCTGTATTAACAGCCTCAGCCCACAAATAATTTGGGCAATTCTTCTCTTTCATCATGGACCTTGCAAACTCAACAAGAGTCCTATTTCTTCTTTCTGCTACCCCATTTTGTTGAGGAGAGTACCTGCAAGTAACTTCTCTCTTTATACCTGCATTCCACAAATAATCATTGAACTCATTTGAAAAATACTCTCCCCCTCCATCTGACCTTAGTCTCTTCAATTTTTGACCTGTAATCCTTTCTGCATATGCATGATAGTGTTTAAATGTATTAAACACTTCTGACTTTTCCTTAATCACATAAATTGTGATCCACCTGGTAGCATCATCAACATATATGACATAATATCTTGAACCATTTATACTAAAGTCCTTTGAAGGACCCCACACATCTGTATGCACCAATTCAAGTTTTTCTGAATACATAAATCCATACTTGGAATAGGATTGCTTATGAGCCTTACCTAATTGACATGCCTCACATCTGTATGTCATGTGTTGACCTGCAATGTTAGGCATTCCAAGCACTGAATCATTGTTAATCATTTCTTTGATACCTCTTTCATTAAAGTGTCCAAGTCTTTTGTGCCAAAGATCCAATTCTGACACCTTCTGCTCTCCATATGTGAACATAGCATGTCCAACATTTCCTTGTACCTTCAATGTGAAAAGCCTTCCTTCTTTCTTTCCTGCAATAACTTGTTTATACCCTTGACTAGGGTCTTCCACATAAACTCCATCATTTGTGAACCTTACCTCATATCCTTTTTCCACAATTTGACCTACACTGATCAAATTCTTTGGAATTGTGGGAACATAAAGTACCTTACTCAGTAGAGTGCTCCCATCCTTAGCTTTGACTGAACCAATTGACTTTACCTTATGCTTTGTATTATCACCTGTCTGCACTGTATGATTAATTGCATTATGATCTAGGTCAGTCATCAAAGCAATATTTCCACTTAAATGATTACTACATCCTGAATCAATATAGAACACTCTCATGTCCTCATGTGAGGTTTCACATGTATTCATAATGAGAGTCGAATCCTCCTTTTGATCTGATGCATAGTTGTAGTAGGTGTTATTATAGGATTGACTTTGGAAGTTTCTTCCACCACCTCTTCCAAAAGAATTCCTACCACCTCTACCTCTGAAATTTCCTCTCTGAAATCTACCTCCTCTTGCTCTTTGATTAAAGTTCTGATAATTACCATTGTTTTGATTATTGTGCCAACAATCATGAGATAGATGATTGGTCTTACCACATATCCAACAAGCTCTTGCATTATCTTTGTTGTTTCTGCCTCTTCCTCTACTTCTGCCATTTCCTCTTCCTCTTATGAAGTTTACTTGGTTTGATGTACCTTCTTCTTCACCTGATTGTTGCTTCCCTTTGTTGGCTTTCTTCTTGTCTTTAGAATACATTGCATGACCTGCACTCTTATCAACATCTCCTTTGATATCATTCTCAAAAGTTAGCATATGACCTAACAATTGATTCAAATCAGGAGTAAAGTGATCTAATGAAAGTTCTGTAGATAAAATGAAAGGCTTCCATTTCTCATCTCCTCTTAGTCCTGTGAGTATTTGTCTTACCAATTTGTCTTCTTCAATATCTTCATCAACTGCACCTAAAGAATCTGCAATGTCCTTCATCTTTGTCACATAATCAGAAATTGATTGTGAGGCCTTCTTCTTGAAGGTAGTAAACTCTGCCCATAGTGAAGCCTTCCTTGATTTGGTTGTATTTTGGAAATGCTCTTCCAAAGCATTCCAAATATCACAAGCACTTTCAAGTCCTCTAATGTGAGGAAGCAAATAGTCATTGACTGCCATGTAGATGATACTTCTTGCTTGAGCATCCTTCTTCATCCAATTCTTCAAATCTGCAAGCTCCTCCCTAGTTGGAACACTAGGATCTCTGAATTCTAGCTTTTCTTCATCTCCTGTGATGTATCCTATCAGATCTTTGCTCATAAGGTGAGCTTCCATCCTCATAGACCATGCAGGATAGTTCTCTCTATCCAATTTTTCAATTTGGAGACTATCTCCCATCTTTACTTCACCTGTAGCTTCAAATCTTTAACCTTTACAGATAATAAATGTACCTTTACTTCGAATATTGCTCCTTCTGATCCTTTTGATGCTCTTTGTATGTCTTCCTTTGATCTTTCTTCAACCTTTACCCTTCTGCACCTTCAAAATGTAAAGTTTTGTATTTCTGCAATAGTCAGAGTCTTCTTCACTTCAATTTTTGACACAACCTGCTCTGATACCACTGATGGAGAGTGTTAATCTCCAAAAGAACAAGTTAACCTTGAATTTAGATCACCTCTATATCAAGATCAACTTTAGACTCCACCTAATTTAGAGAATCTTCACCAAATTATCAGAAAATTGATTATTCTGAAAATTTCAGTTTCTTCAGAAAAGTCTACTGCAGATTAGTCACTCATTGACTAATCAATTCTGTAAAGTTTTTGATAAAACTTTGCACAACACTTCGCCTTAAAGTTGCGCAACTTTGCCAAGTTAAATCTCTCAAAAAGATTAAGTACACACTGAGAAATGTGTGAAACACTTTACCTATGTCTGAAATTGCTTCTCTGCAATGGCGACTTTGACACCTGCAACTTCTTAGCACTGGTTCTCCCAAAGTAAATCCCGTTTGATCAAGATCTTTTAGCCATAGATAGCTTACCTTCCAACTTAGATTTTAAGCCCTCATTTGTGTAAAACTTTACACTGTAGACTGAGCAATGATCATTTCATTGAAGATGAAATGTGCGCCAGATTTCTCGACTGTTAGAACATTCTTACATATGAATGTTCCTAATCAAAATTCTCACAGCCTGATTACAATTAACCTCTCAAATTCTAGCCATAGATGGATTAGCTATGGACTTAGATACGTGCAAAAGGATTTCTCAAAAGATTAAACACAGAGGGAGCAGACAGCAAAATATCGGGCGCAAAATTTTTCGATTTCTCAGAAAATTTACATCTAAGTGAGGATGGACAATTCACTCACTCTTCATGTGTCTAATAACACTAATTTCTCTCTTCCTATTCTCAAATCTCTTCTGCTCTACTTGCCCGACATTTTCAAACATATTTATAGATGAATATATACAAGTGTATGACTTAAACAAGGGTATAAGTCAGCTAATGTACATATGTGTACATATCTTTGAGTTTTCTGAAAATGTCCTTCCTTCAACCATCTGACTTTGTTTCCTTCTTGACTCCTTGACTTCATTTCTCCATAATTCTTCAATTGATGATTGTCATGCACCAACAGCGTTTCTAATTGTTTGGGCTCGAAGCAGGTTGTCCAGATCAGCAGTGGCTTCTTTTGTTTTCTCTTCACTTTCTAGCTCTAGCTTATGATATGCCTCTCTTAGTTCTTGGTATCGCGTATTTAAAGAGGCATTCTCAATTGATAATGAATTAAGCTGCGACTGTAATTCGTTGGTCGTCCTCTGCAGCTGTTGATAGTTGTTGCCAAGAGATGCAAACTCATCTCGTACTTGTGACATGCATGTGAACATTTGTTGAAGTGCAGTGTCTATGGTTGGCGATAATAGTAATGGAGTGCTAAGTGAGGATGCGGTGGAAGTAGATGCAGCGGGGGTGGGAAATGGGGTTGGGAAGGTGGATGCAGTGGTGATCGTGGAAAATTGTGACGTACCTAAATATGATGGTGCTGTGAGTGGAGTGGGTGCTGGTGCGGTGGGTGGTGAGATGTCCATGTCATTGGACGTGTCAAGTGCGGTGACTGTGAAAAGCGGTGTGTAAGTGGGTGGTTGTGTAGGTGTGAAGACGGGATTTACAAATGTAGAGTAATTTACAGGGGGAATGGTTGGAGCAGCTTGGTGAAAAGGGGAAATAGGGGTTATGGTGGGTTGAGGAGGTGAAACTGGTGAGAAGGTTAGTGGGGTTAGAAAGGTGAAAGGGTGTCTTAAAGGTGGGGGAAAGGATGGGAAGGATGAAGGGATGAAGGGGTTAACATGTAGACGAGGTGGGTTGGGTACGGGCATGGTGGCATGAATGGGTGGGGCAAAGGTTGTGGCTATGTTGCCGTGAACTGGTGTGGATGTGGGGGGAGCAGTTGGGGGTGCTGGGGATACAGGATGGATTGGTGAAACATGAGGTGAGAGAGGAGTAGATGGTGTGGATGTTATTTCAAGGATAGTGGTAGTATGTACAACGGTAGTACGTGGTGGGGAGTCAACTAGGATGGCTTCTTCGGTGATGGGTCTTTCCGGACGTAGGCGTGCATCTTGCGCCTGGTGGGATGATTGAGCACCTACCGGAACTCGAATATATTCACCGGGCTTCGATAACAGGCAAATTCTGCGAGGGTCATATTGAGGAAGTGGCTTCCTTTGTAAATATCTCAATGCTTCGACCGGGCCGATGGATTGGACCAGTTCTCTAAACCCTCTGATGTAGACTTCTTCAAATCCTCCGGAGACTAGTTCTTGTTCGATTAGGGCCTGGCTCTCTTCTTCAGTCAATTTCTTCCATGCCCAGACTTTCTCCATTGTACGATATAATTTCTTGATTGCCAGCGTGTAAGCTGCTGCTTCGAAAGTCTCCTCTTCATGCGTGCTGGTGTCACCGTGTGCCTCGGTTTGTTGACCTTGGCCGTCTGTCTGTCCTTGTTCTTGGGAATCATGCGTGCCCTGGCTGGCTTCATCGTCACCTTCATCGTCATCTGTGGCTGTTCGTTCATCATCAGAGCTAGACACAACTTGTCCCTGTGGCAGATCCCGCGGTGTGGTAGGGTAGCTGGGGCGTTCATATTCTTGAGAGAACATTTGTGCCTCTGAAAACTGGAACTCATTTGAGAATGCATCCGGCATTTCAAAGTCGAATGTTGTGTTTATTGGTTCTGCCTCCATGTGTGGTAATGGGAAAGAAAAGGCTTCCGCACCAATAGTGGTGGGAGCTTCTGCTGTCGTGGTGGTGGGTTCTGGGGTTGCAGCTGCCTGAGGTGCAACGGTACTAGTAGTGCCCTCCGTGACCACTGGTCTAGACAACCTTATGCGAATAGGTTGCACTGTGGGAGCGGCTTCTGTCGGTGATTGTGCTGGAGAGGGTTGTGGTGATGGTGACTCTGGCACTTGCAGGCAAGGAATAGTGCCTCTCATGCGCTTACCTGCCCGTGCTCTGCTGGGCTTCCTGGCTTTCTTCGTCGTTCCTTTGAATGCCTTCAGCTCTTCTCCTGTTAATGCACGTTCAATTGGCAAATCATAGGCCAAGCACATATAAACAATTCTCGTGAGCGCACAACCTCCATTAAGCACTTTCTTGCGTTCCCATCTGTGTTGTGCCAAATACATTTGATCGATGATCCAGCTCGCCAGATCAACCGTCTGAGGTCCCGTACATGCCAAGTACAATCCAAACCATATTCTCTTATGTGGCATGGTAAATCTGTCCTGAGCGGGGAATGCAAAATGTTGCATGCATATCCGTAGCGGCTTTGACAGCTCAGGTGTAATTGCTGAGATCTCCTCCCACTTAGTGACATCCCCACGTTTCATAGGGTCTGGAACTAATCTTTCTCGATCTGTGGGCGTGTGGGTGCCATGAATTTTGATGGCAGCTCTGATTAAATCCTTCGAAAGATAAAACCGTTTGTACGGTGGATCATCCACTAAAGAGGGCAAAATGAAAGTTCCTGGGATATCCTTATTCTCTGAGACCCGCAACGTAGTGATTAAATAATAACACCTGTAAAAGTCGGGTTTGGGCAGGGGATCACTGAAATACTCCGTGAAGCCTGCTCTGGCCCAAACGTGAGTTAAGTCCTGAGTGTTCTGTAGGGTTTCGAACTCTCTGGAGAAGAATTGGTATTTTCCCCACGTGTGGTCATCAAACGTCAAATTGGATTCAAATATAAAATCCGCGTCCGCTAAGGGTCCTGCAAGTCCTTGAAACCAGTGAGAGTTACGGTGTATCTTTTCTGTGTAGCCCATAGGTGGGTTATCGATCGGCATGGGCCCTGGAAATCCTTGGAATTCTGGCGGTGGAGCAGTCGGGTGGGATTCTGCTCGTAACACGTTGCGGGGCACCGCAGCTACACTGGGGCCTGCTCCTGATGGTCCTTCGTCGGTTTGCATGATGACTGGTGTGCTAGTGAGAAAGATCTGCTACAAAAGATTAACACATTAGCATGGAAATTAATTATGATCCCATTAAAGTGAGACCGCAATCCCTTTCCATAACTGATGCGTAACCCGTGTAGCCAAGTGCTGTGATGTGATGGATGCAATTCCTCTTGCAGCACTAGTGCAGGCCTCTAGACACCTACACGTTTCAGATCATGCATACATTTCTTGATGAGACGAGATTATGAGTGATGTGTGATGATGGTGGGTGAATTTATACAAGGTTTAAAGGTTAGTGATTTATTACAAGGTTGTATGTTAGTCGGGGGGGGTAGTTTTGTCAGACATGGGGTTAGGGGGAGACAGTTGGACACGCTTCGGTATCCATTTCCTAAGAGTCTTTGGGTGGGTGGTGGGTTGCTGCTGAGGGGTAAAAGGTAGTATCGGGTGTGGTGGTAGTGAGGGATGGAAAGATTTGTGAGGGGTATATATTACATGGCTTAAGGTTTGAGCTATGATACATGGTTTGGGTACCCAAATCTGCGTAGGTGTGGGTCTATGGGTAAGATATTTCTTGGCGATCCAAATTTGTCGAATGCTCGGACCTGTAGGAGGAGGTCGAGGGGATGGTGGATATCGATTCTGTTTCTGTTCTGCCTTTCTCTTGTCGATCTCTGCTTGGTTCGAGTTCTTCGGTGCTTTTTGTCCTTTTGGCACCCATATTTGTCTGGTGCCGCCTCCTTTGGGTGTCCTAGACTGCTTTCCTTGTTGTGTCTTCTGATACTGCCGTCGGTCTGGGTTCCTTCGTCGTGGTTGACTCTGTTGTGGTTGCGGTTGAGAGGTCGGATGGACGCTCTGCTTTGGAAAAGAAGGGAGATCCAACACTTGCGTGACCTGCCCATTAGGAAGTGATTCGTTCTTTAACTTTAATCTAGGCCAGCCCGCAACAAGTTTGGAAGGATGAGCACCGCAAGGTGTCGTGCTCATTTGGTCGCTGATGCAACCCACCTGACCGCTGATTGTGTCCATCTGCCCTAGCGGTTGGGTAACTGCCTCTTCTAGTTTGCAGGAAGTCCCAGGGAAGATCTGTCGTCCTTCTGATTGACAACTGTCTATAGCCAAGCCCGAGTGGGTTGGTGTAGACGTAGCGTGACTGAGCTGATCAAAGATCTTCTAGTCTTCCGTCGCATGTGTTTCATAGGGTCTAGGGTCACAACCGTCAGGCGGAATGCCGTTAGGGAAGTCAAGGGGTATCACTCGCTTCTGTTCTAAGGTTCCAATCTGTAAGGAGCCTCGTCTAAGATTTATGTTCACTGAGTGATCGTATAGCCAATCTTGGCCAAGGATTAGGGGTTCTATCAGGTCGTCATCATGGCACACTAGTAGCTTCGCTGTCATGGTCACATCGTTGATGAGGATAGGAAGGTCCACCTCACCCATGCAAGGGGTTTCCATGCCTCCTAGCCCTATGAGGTATGCCTCAATTGGCCGCATTTCTATTCCTGAATCCTTATAGTGGGACCATCTAATCGCACTAGTCGCAGCACCTGAGTCAATTAAAGCCCTGAGTTCTTGGCAAGGGTTGCCGTGCTCTAGCCTAACTGTAATGAATGGTCTCCTGTCCACTATGCTAGGATGAGTGGTTGACTTTACTTGACACATGGCCATGGGATATCTGGGTGATGTTTCCAGATGGTTATAATGTTCTCTCCTTAGTCCTTGTCTTCTTAGCTTCATGCGCTTAATGCGTTCTATGGCTTCTGCCTGAGCTTCAGCTCGTATTCTGTTTTCTTCCTCCTTACGCTTCTTTGCCAATGTGAGTCGTCTAAGCATATCCTCAGTAAGAGGTTCCTGATATAGCTTGACTCTACAGCCACTAATGTAATTAGGCATTATATCTCCTTCTAAGGTGGCTAACTGTACTGCTCCACTTGTCGAAAGTCTGTTAATGATCATAGGTCCATAACCTCGCTTTTCTAACTTCCGTGCATGCTGTTTCAGCGTATACACAAGAACTAAATCTCCTTCTTTTAAACCTTTATCTCTCACATGTGCATCGAAATATGCTTTCTGTCGCTTCTTTGCTGCGTATATTCCTGCTGCTGCTTTCAGCCTGGTTTCTCCTAATCGTTCCAAGTCCATTATTCTCGCTGATAATTCATGGCCGGTCCACTGATGTTCTTGTGCAACCTTAAGTGTCGGTATCAAGAAGTCCAAAGGAAGCACATCATTCTGACCAAAAACCATCTGAAAGGGAGTTGCATTGAGTACGGTCTTGTAGGCCACTCGATATGCCCAAACAGCGTGGTGTAACTGTTTGTCCCAATCTGAACGTTTGTTGTTCACGAGTTTCGTCAGTACGTTACAAAGTATCTTGTTAGTGCTTTCAGCCTGACCATTGGCCTGAGGATGATATGGTGCAGATTTCTTGTGAATCACCATAAAATCCTGTAACAAATATTCAATGACTTGGTTTAGAAAGTGAGTGCCTCGATCGCTCACTATCTCTATAGGCAATCCATATCTTGTAAAGACATTTTCAAATAAGAATTTTGCAGTCGTGTGAGCATCATTCTTTTTTGTGGCTTTTGCCTCTACCCATTTGGTTAGATAATCTGTGGCAACAATAATGTATTCCGCATGTGTACCTTTTGCAGGGGGGTTAATGGGTCCTACAAAGTCTATACCCCACTTAGAAAATGCACGTCCGCCCATCATGGGTTTCAATGGCATTTCATCTCTGCGAGTAGGAAACTGAGTTCTTTGGCACACATCACATCTCTTTACATAGGTATGAGCATCCATGTGAAGAGTGGGCCACCATAATCCTGCAAAGAGAATGGCTTTGATTATCCTATCTGGTCCAAAGTGACCTCCTGCAACACCTTGGTGTGCAGTCTCTAGTATGTTCAGATAATCGCTTTCATGAACACATTGTCTTAAATATCCATCTCGTCCTCTTTTGTATAAATTATCGCCAATAAGTGAATAGTCTTGAGCTTCCTGCTCTAGACTGCGTTGTCGAGCTAAGGTCATGCCTTGAGGGAATGTGTTCGTCCTCAAGTATGTCACTAAAGGTTCACTCCAGTCTGGTGTGAGAGACACGTGATAGAGTGTAGCATGCTCTACTGGTGGTCTTTCACCACACACCTGGCATTCTTTACACAACTTGTAGACATCTGCTTCCATAGAAGGCCAATATACTCCTAATCTCTGCAGAGTCTGTAATGTTCGATGTTTTGGATGATGTTGCTTTAGTGCACCTACGTGTGCTAATTGCAACCAATTCGCATGTTCTGATTCATCTACACAACAAGCAAGAATCTTTTGATTATCCTGTTTATATATGCTTCCTGCCATTATATGGTACCTCTGAGACTTGGTAATCTCTCCTTCTCTGATCTTTATCCTAGGATTCTTGGGTCCGTATGTCAGAATAGGGACTATAGGCTTAGCCCATTCTGGTGCTATCTCCAGGTTAAATAAGTATGCATCTGGTAATTCATCCGCTACTCCTTGTGGAGCTTCTCCTGAGGATAATCTTGACAGGTGGTCAGCTCTAAGATGCGTCTTTCCTTTCCTGACTACTACTTCAAAATCATACTCCATGAGTAAGAGAAACCAGCGTATTAATCGTCCTGTGTTACAAGGTTTGTTGACTAAATACAATAGGGCTTGATGATCTGTAAAGAACTTGAATTTGTTGGCCAACAAGTAATGTCTGAATTTCTTTACCGCGTAGATCATCCCTAATCCCTCTCGTTCCGTTGTGGTGTAATTTCTTTCTGCTGCATTCAATTGTCTGCTCGCGTAAGCTATGGGGAGATCTATGTTACCTTCATTCGTGGGTTGTGCTAACACACATCCTATGGCGTAATTGGATGCATCCACATGTACATGGAATGGCTTACTCCAATCTGGGGTTGTCAATATAGGTGCTGAGCACAAACGTCGTTTAAGTTCATTGAATGAATTTTCACATTCATCTGTCCATTCAAAATTGGTTAAAAGAGAGTACAAAGGCTTGGCTATGATTGCATACATGTGTATGAATCTCCTATAATAACCGCAATGGCCCATGAATGCCTGTACCTCTTTCACATTAGTTGGTCTGGGTAGATCCGCAATTACCTTCACCTTTTTCTCATCCGTGGAGATTCCATTTTTTGACACAATGTGTCCTAGAATTTTGCCTTGTCTGACCATGAAAACGCATTTTTCTGGGTTCAAACAAACCTGATATTCTCGACATTTGTCAAATATTTGTCTTAACTCTGGGATATGTGTCTGTCTTACATTTGAATGAGCACATAAGTCATCGACATAAACTTCCAAGCTCTTGCGTAAGAATTCCTTAAAAACGTGACACATAAGTCGCTGGAAAGTGGCGGGTGCATTTGTTAAGCCAAATGGCATTACACGAAATGCAAATATGCCCCATTCTGTGGCAAAAGCCGTCTTGTGTTGATCTTCTGGAGCAATGGCTACTTGGTTATAGCCTGAGAATCCATCAAGAAAACTATAAACTTCCTTGCCCGCAACTCTTTCCAATAGGTGTTCCGTGATAGGAAGAGGATAACTATCTCTAATCGTGGCGGCATTAACTTTTTTAAGGTTAATACACACACGCAATTTTCCATTCTTCTTGGGCACAACCACAATGGGGGATACCCATTCGGTGTGCTCAATTTCGTAAATGAATCCTGCTTCTATCAAGCGATCTATCTCCTCTTTAATCTTCGCAGCGTAGTTATCATTGTACGTGTAAGGTTTCTGTTTTGTCGGTTTTGCATCTGGAGTCATAGGGATTCTATGAGAACATATATCTGGATCTACTCCTTTCAAATCTTTGTAACTCCAAGCAAAAACATCTCTATATTCGCGCAATAGGGCAACTAACTCTTCTTCTTCTTCAGTCGTCAAATCATGCCCTATGTATGTGCATTTTTCTTCTTCTCCTTCTATGGCAACTATTACTTTCTTGGTTTTCTCTCGGTTATCATATACTTGTCCGTCATTCGCCTTTCTATTGGGCATTCGTACCATGATTCTTCTATCTTCGATTTCATATTTCTTGAAATTCTCGGGTACTTCAAATAAAGATTCTTCTTTTTCTGACATGGTTTCTTTCTTCTTTCTTTTCTTACCTTCACTCTTAGTAGTCACTTGAGTGGCTATTCTCACGTCATTCGTAATTTCCTCGTGTCTCTGAGTGTGAGTCTCTACTTCGTAGAAATATTCTTCCTCTGATGCAAAGGGTGGGTCCATGATAATTGATTCTAAATCAAAATCGCTTGCGTCCTCAAATGCATCAGCGCTAGGTTCACATTCTTCTAAAATGGCATCGCACATGATCGGCTCTATCGTGAAAACTAAAATGTCATAGCCATCCTCGTCACAGTGGGGTGTCCATTGTTCTTCATTGATGGCTATATCCATGGTTGCTAGTATTTCTGCCCAACCATGGGGTTCAAACTCTTCGTCTGGGAATACTACAGGTGCATAAGCTGGGTCCTGAAGAGTTCGTGGATTTTGTTCTGCACCTAAGGTCCTTGCTTCTAATCGTTCTTCCTCTTGTTTGGCTACTTTACACATCCATAAATGGGTATCCTCATGCAACCAAGAAGGATCTGATTCTAATGAGTGCACGGATTCCGTCTGTGCTGGTGTCTTATGGATGGTATTCCATTGTATTGGGGGTACATCTCTATGTGAATAGTCTTTAAGATTGACTTTGGTAGTCACTCCTAAATGTTGCAAGTACAAAGAATTAGTTCCCCAATCTTGTACAATTTGCAACTGACGCATGAATGGTCGTCCCAATATCATCTCATACGCACGATTTTTCGCGAAGTCACAAATGGCGAAAGTATGCTCAAATTCTACACCACAAGTGGTGAGAGATATGCCTTCTAGTAAGCCTAATGGTTTTTCTATGTGTCCATCAGCCATTTGTAGTTTCATCCTGGTGGGTCTGAGTGCTGGCTTACCCCAACGTTTCCATAAAGCGGTGGTAGCGATGGCTACTCCGGCTCCTGAATCTAAGATGGCTTTCGTGGTGTAGCCCTGATGGGTTATTGGAAGATATGTGTTACCTTCCTCTCCTTCGCTTACGTCTCCAATCTTTTCCACGGGTATCTCTGGTACCTTCTTATGTGATCCTATCTGAGAGGGTGTGGTAGCTAGCTCAGGGAATTGATTTGCTACGTGCTTCCACAATTCTGGTTTTACCTTTAACAATTCCTCTAGAGTGAGATTACATTGTACTTTCGTGTTCTTGATCACTTCCGTGTTCCTAGGGATCACTGATTCTTCATTCCTCACTATTATCGTGGGTGCTCTCAAATCCTATGTGTTCACTCAGTTGTTCCACCTCCACATCATCATATATAGAGGGGATGTCTTGGGGAAATTGTTCCTGCAAGTCGTCTATTTCTTGAATAGGAGGATGGGTTCCTTGTTCCTTTCTCCATTTCTCTTCTTGTATTTCTCTCAAAAATTCATGTGAGTACCTATGTATGGAAGATAGGTTATCTTGACTTTCTGTATTGGGTACTTGAGACAGGGATGGTGCATTCCTTTCCTGTGTCTCTGTGACAATAAGGTTCCTATGCTGATCCTTTTTCTCTTTGCTTTCTATCAAGTATTCTAGCCTCTCCATTAGTCCTTGAAAGTGTAGTTCCGGTTTTGCCATGTTATTCCAATTAAGATATCTAGAGGCTTCTAACAAAGCTTGTGCTAACTCTACCATCTTCATGCAAAGTTTAGTTCTCTCAATTTGTAGATCAGCTCGAGGGTAGTTTTTACTCATTTCCGTTACTTGAGGTCCCTCTTTTATTCTAGCCTGATATGCACGAAACATCATGTCTAGATCTTCTGGTATGGGTTCCGCTAGAACCGATCCTGATTTCTGAGCTGGGATTTCTTGGTTTAATTCTTGTGAAGTCAATTCTTGTATTTTGGCTCTAGATTCCCTTAAACTTCTTTCCAACTCACTTATCTTTTTACTCCACTTTCTCTTGATTCTTTCTCTAGAATCTTTCCAAGATTTTGTCTTTTTACTGCTAGATTCTGCAACTTCACTAGTTCCTGCTACTTTCTCTTGATTAAGCTGTTGGTTTTGTAAGACCGCCTGGGCTCTGGTTATAGCTTGGATAGGCACGTATGTAGGGTTGGATCCATCTGCGTTGTTTACAATACCTATCACGTTGATCGGTGTCACATTCGAAGCGTTAATTGGGTTCTTAGGACAATCTTTGATTATGTGCTCTTTGCCACAATTGGCACAAAAGCCTTGTATGTTATAGTACTGTGATTGCCTTGCTATTGGGGGATGTGGACAATCCTTAATGAAGTGATCTCCTTGGCACCTAAAGCATGGTCCTCTAGGGCCCTGTGGTCTCTGCTGTCTCAATTGGGGCCGTGGGTTTGGGTTTGTGTACATCACATTAGCATAGTCTGGCTCCCAACTAGGTTCCATTGGTGGACTATCATAATGATGTGTCTCCACATGTTCTGGTGACTCCGTGTAATAAGCGGGTGGACTAGTTACATGAGTAGAGTCAAAACTGTTTGAGTTCATTGAGTGGGTCTCAATACTCTTGCGTGTTCACGTGGTCTAGGTAGAGGAAAATCATCTCTACCACCTGGTATTCCATGATCTCTTTGTCTATCCGCTCTATTAGTGTTCGTGGTTGTTCTATCTCTCCCTATGGGATGAGTGAAGCTTACTTCCGGTCTCTCTTTATTTCCCTCTCTTTGATTTCCATGGGCTGCTGATGTTCCTGCCCCTTGTTGACTTGTATTCATGTTCGTTCTAGATGGAGGGAATACCAATTCACCTCTCCACGTGTATGTGTTTTTAGCGCGGTCAGGCACCACAAAGACTCTTTCCGAAGTCTCATCCAGGTATACAACCTTTCTAGGTGTATCTGGGTCCTTGAATTCATAAATTGTAATGATGCCTACCTCACCAGGGTGTTCCTTTCTGTACCTCCAAAAGGCTTCATCTGTCTCTTTATTTACAAACAACTCGGTGCTCCTGTTATCTTGAGGGATCCACTCTCGAATGAGTACTCTTGTTAATACAGATTTCCCTCTAGGTGTCCTAGGTTCTTCTAATGGTTCTTTTCCTTGAAATTTCGCTTCCGTCTCTAATTGAATTGTGCCAAACTCATTAGTGTCGTTTGGCTGCGTACTTAGGATGTACATGGTTCCTTCTTTGTCTATGTAAGCGTCTCTCTCAAATTTCACCACTGGTCTTTCCAATCCAATGGGTTGATCAGGGTTGTGCAGTTGCACCACTTGCCTTCACAAACCATCCTCATAGATGCGAGCACCTAGTCGGTTGGTTCGGAGAAACTCTAATTCCGTTCTATAGGGTCCTTCAGGTTTTTCCAAGTATGCTACATTCGACCCTCCGTTTAGTCTGTCCGTGCTAAATGCCATTTCTGATTCGCTAGTGTCTGAGCTCTCGTAGGGGTAATTACTATTCAATTGCTGAGCCCAAGATCGTGCAGTGGTCCTTACACTTGCCTCTGATGATCTAAGGCTTCGTCGGTCTGACTTACCTATATGTTTGCCTGATCTAAGGTTCATTAATTTTCTTCCTTGCTCACTCAGTCACACACTTAGATCGTCACTGGTTCTTTGTTATTACTTTCTTGATTCTTTTTAATTTTCTTTGGATTCTTGTCTTAATGTATGCGTCAGGAATTCGACTTTCCGTTATAATTTTGAGTTCTCGTTCCGTCAGACTTATGTTCTTTCCTTTAGGTTTTCGTCACACACACCTTTACTTGTAGTCTTGAACTTGAAAGAATTAAGTATCTTGAACTTGAGGTGTTCCTATCGACTTAAATCCACAATGCTAACGTTTAGCCTAAGCTAAGAATTGACTGAGGGGGTTGAGTAATCTTCCAACCTCGAGTCGGCTTTTCTGGTTGCTCTGATGCCCTGTTGCCCAAGAAGCCGCGCTTCCCAAGCTCTGCTGTCTTCACTGCCTTGCTTGCTTGCCTTTGATTGCCCTTGCTAGACCTGGAGACATCCAATATTAGACCAATTCACAAGATGATCAAACACTTGAGTATATACACCTTTTTAGTCCCTTCCCTTTTTGCCCCGAATTTTCAATGTGTGCCCCCTGGCTTCCTAGTCCCAAACTGGGTGAACCTCAAAATAGCTTATCCAAAATTAGATGTATTCTTTATGAAAAAAACAGTTGAGGTCACGTAGTACTCGTCACGAGCTTTCTAACGAGCTATTAAGCTCAAAAAACGGACTTCGGGTGGCAAAGTTATGAGCGTTCAGGCCCTGGGGGGTAAAAACTGACAATCAGATTTTCCTTCAAATATAAGCTAAGGGGTCTCCTATGAGTCTAATGGTCCAAAAATTTCTCAAAAATACCCCCAAAATGGGTCAAAAATTGGAACCCTAAATTTGCGATGGGGGTGCACAATCGCGATGGTCTGGGACCGTCGCGATGGTCCGAGCGAACCGTCGCGATGGCGTGGAATTTGGACAATCGCGATGGCGCGAAAAGATGAACCGTCGCGATGGTCTGAAGTGAACGATCGCGATGGCGTGGAAATGGACCGTCGCAATGGCGTGAGGTCGAACCGTCGCGATGGCGTGATCAGGCGGACAATCGCGATGGCGCGGGTCAACGGTCAAAGGTGAACCGTCGCGATGGTCCGAAGTGAACCGTCACGATGGTCACAAGTGCGATGGCGTGAGCCAATCGCGATGGTCCGATTTTGGGCTGTCGCGATGGTCCGAAAAATGAACCGTCGCGATGGTCTATCTTGACACGTGGCACTGTCGTGGCGATGGCGTGAGCCAATCGCGATGGTCCGGGGTCAGCTGAACAATCGCGATGGTCCAAGTGGACCGTCGCGATGGCTCAAGTGAACCGTCGCGATGGTCCGAGACCGTCGCGATGGTCCGGCCGAGCCGTCGCGATGGCGTGAGCCTATCGCGATGGTGCGACACAATCGCGATGGTCTGAGCCAATCGTGATGGTCCACCAAAGTGATGATTTTTGAGATGCGCCTGTGGATTCGTGCAAGCGCAAGGGTCGCCTACCTCGTGGTGTGGTCGCCTACCAAGAATTCCGAAGGTTGCAGACCATCGCGATGGTCCCCCACACTCGGCAGATCTTTGACAGAGAGTAAAATTTTACCTTTTCCAAGCTTTCCTGATGCACTGGAGCTCTGTACCTGCAAGAAAACTCAAGAAAACACAAGCACACACAAGCACAAAAGTTCTCTCTCGCTCTCTCGCATGCACAAATGAGGGGAAATGAGGTGAATGGGTGGATATGGTGAATTTTCTGATTTTTTTGGAGATGAAGATGATGATGCGATGATGAAGATGGAGTATGGGGAAGGTGAAAAACACTAAAAACTAAGTAAAAACAACAACAAAAACTGAAATTTTTACCTTCCAACGCCACTTCTTGCTATACTCTTACCATCACACATTCGTCCTAGACTCGATCCCCGGCAACGGCGCCAAATTTGGTGTTGCTCTAGCACAATGGTGAGAACCACGTTAAGAAGCTTCACCTCCTTAATGTCAATCCGCGGAAGAGGTAGGAGTGATATGAAGATCGTGAACGTGAGATGATGTGAAAGTGAAGGTGAGAAGCACAAAGATGCACACACACATACACACACACAATGAAGAGACAAGCAAGACACAATGGAAGGTGGGAAAATAGTTCTATTGCTCAAGATCACTATTACAAGCTCAAACTAGCTCTAAGCTCACACTAACCAACATGAACCAACCTCAAAAATGAGCTCTCTAGCTCTTTTTATAGTTTCTAGACTAGTTTTGACCGGTTTCACATCTAGTGACCGGCCTAGTTAAAAAATAGGTCCTAGAGGCTATTTGGAAGGGTAAACGATGTCTAAAAATAACAAAAATTGGTACGAGCATTCTACCTAAGCTCCTCAAGCTCGAGGACTCCTCGGCTTGCACAAAATGGAGCTATGAATTACAAAATGGGGTTTTGTCTATATTACATATGTTACAAGAGTGATGAAAATCACTGTTGGATGTTTGAAGGGTTAATAAAAACATAATTGTTTGAAAAAAATGATCCGAATGGCTCCCTGCTCCGTCTTTACATGCTTCCATGTCGTCTGTGCCTCTGACTGTGCCTCTGACTGCTTCCAACAATGGTGTAGGGAATTGAACTCACAACCTCCCGATTAGTAGTGCGATGGGCTAACCACTTGCCCCAAAAGCCATGGTTGAGGATTACTTCCTAATCCTCTATCTTAAGGCATGATTCAACCATCTCCTACTAGGATTATGTGACATTCCTTCCCCCTTAGATTGAAAATTTCCCTCAATGCTCACTTGTGGACCCTTGTGACTCTGTTGGACCCACTTTCCATGCATGACTGCTTCCACCAACCTCGAACTCCAGCACATGGACAAAATTTGGACCTATCCCACCCTCTATGGGTGCCCAAACACCCATGCACCTTCATCCAATTTCACACTCACCACGGATAAGTTCTTTTTCCAAGTGCCCACGAATGAGGCGCAAACCTCCATCTAGCCCAATTTCTCAACTAGGCTCTGATACCAATGTTGGGAATCGAACTCACAACCTCTTGGTTAGGAGTGCGATGTGCTAACCACTTGCCCCAAAAGCCATCGTTGAGGATTAGTTCCTAATCCTCTCTCTTAAGGCATGGTTCAACCATCTCCTACTAGGATTATGTGACATATGGTACGAATTACCCACTATGGGCTTATATGATGCATCATGTATTGGTCGCAAAAGGAGTATGGAATATTTTTTAGGGTATTGAAAGACATCCTGTTACACTTGTGAATATAGGTACTGCAAATACAGGTATTGCAAATATAGGTACAACAAATAGAGGTACTAAAGTTGATGCAGATGGCATAAAAAATGGTGATATTCTACAAATTCCTATTTGTGCTGCAGTTTCTGCTACACTTACTGCAGAGCAAATTTGTTGGGATGGCAGAGATGCTCAGGCACATGCATTGATAGCCTTGTTTGTCAAACATGCCATTATTCCTCACATTCACTCTTGCAAAACAACTAAGGATTCTTGGGATACACTTACCACATTGTACGAGGCTAGGAATGAGGCTCGTGTTGCTTACCTCCGAAAATAATTGGAGAGTGAGCACATGAATGAAGGTGATTCTATGGATAGTTTTTTGACAAAGATCAAGGATTTGAAGGAACAATTGATTGCTGCAGATGAAGTCCTTCCTAACAGCTCACGTGTGCAGATTGTTCAGAATGCTTTTCCCGACTCATATCTGCACTTCATTTGATGATGAAAGGTAATCAAAATTCCTGGACATTTGAAGAGTTAGTCTCTATTCTATTGCAGGAAGATCAGTCCAGGTAGAACAAGTCTATTATGCGTGTTGGAGATCAAGCTTTCTTGGCTAGTCAAAAGGGCAAAGGAAAATGGGGGTCCTTTGCTAGTAAGCAGAAACCTACTAATTTTGCACAATCGAAGAAGGAAGACAAAGATGAGAAGAAATCAGAAAAACAGAAATAGTTTTGCAAATATTGTAAAGCAAATGATCATGTCATTGAGAGTTGTCCAAAACTGGCTGCTAAAGAGGCAAAGAAGAAAGAGGCTAGAATGGTTGTTGCAGAGGCCTCTACACCGAAAACAAAGTCTACTAATCTTGTGCATGATGAAGAATGGGTGTTTACTACTATTTGCTATTTTGACCCATCTTCTCATGAGCAGTGCATGTCTGTAGTAGACTCAAATGTTTGGTACTTTTATAGTGGGGCGACCAAACATATTACCTCGCAGTGCAGTTTCTTCTCTTCACTCGAGCCTGCCCCTATAGGGAATACTGTTACATGCACCAAAAACTACTCTTATCCTATTATGGGAGTTGATAAGATCATTCTGACTACTATTGATGGTAGTTGTTTTACATTGTCAAATGCTTTATTTGTGCTAGGGATC
This sequence comes from Ceratopteris richardii, assembly GCA_020310875.1. Lineage (NCBI taxonomy): Eukaryota > Viridiplantae > Streptophyta > Polypodiopsida > Polypodiales > Pteridaceae > Ceratopteris > Ceratopteris richardii. The sequence continues at coordinate 59,313,737 of CM035441.1, read as the reverse complement.
AAGAAGAATATGTTATCAGTTTTAGCCTTAGCCAAGATTGGTTTGGTTGTGAATTTGTTGATGAGCGATGTGATTATTGCTTCTGGCATTTTATCTCATGGGCTGTATAAGCTCATAGATTATGAAAAATCTGTGAATGATTGAGCATGTACAGTACATGATTCTCAGGCTACATCAGACGCAAAGCTTTGGCATGCACACTTTGGTCATCTGAATTTTGCTAGTTTGCTATGCCTGCAGAAATCTGAAATGGTGTCCTCTTTGCCCAAACTTGAGGCACCCCGTAAACATGTTTGTAAAGGCTGTATTTTGGGCAAAATGCAGCATTCATCCTTCCCAAAAGATAGTTCAGTTTGGGCTACTAAAAAATTGTAGCTTGTACGTAGTGATGTCTGTGGTCCTATGCAGACACCTTCTTTTGGAAACTATCTTTACTTGGTGACTTTCATTGATGGTTTTTCCAGGCATGCATTGGTATATCCACTCAAAGCAAAGTCCGAAGTGTTCATGTGCTTCAAATAGTTTTTGGTTTTGGTTGAAAATCTGTCAGCATGTAAAATGGGCACCCTCTATTCTTATTGAGGGGGGGAATATATGTCTTCTCACTTTAATTCATTTCTGGTTGAACATGGGATAAAACATTAGTGTATAGTGCCGTATACACCTCAACAGAATGGAGTTGTTGAATGGAAGAACAAGTCACTCATGGAGATGGTGGGGTGTATGGTCAAGAGTCAGGCTTTACCACATAGTTTCTGGCTTGAGGTTGTCATGTGTGCAGCATATGTACTTAAGAGATGTCCCACTAAAGCACTCGAGTCTATCAATCCATATGGGGTTTCACATGGTCGCAAGCCATCTATTTCTCATATGCGTGTTTTTGGTTGTCTGGCATATGCATTAGCGCCTGAACAACATCATAGGAAATTGGATGATAAAGTAGTAAAATGTATTTTTGTTGGGTATAGTTATGAAAGCAAAGGCTATCCTCTATACCATCCATAGACTAAACACATTTTGGTTAGCCATGATGTTGTTTTTGTGGAAGGTGCTATTTAACCTTTAATTTCATGTACGAAGGAGACATCTGTTGGCTCCAAAGACATGTATGATACTTTGCTGCCTCTTTTTACACGTGGATAGTCTAGTGCTAGTACTAATGAGGCAACTTCTCAGCCATTGCAAGTTTCATATGATGATGCAGATCATACCATTTCTCATGTAGATTTGCATGATGCACTTGTTGATGAGAGAGCAGATATTGAGGAGGCAAAAACTATTCCAAAATGGCTAGTGCAGTCTGTGTGACAGCGAATTAGATGCAGCTTTGTCATACCGTACTCGTTCAGGCTCTTGTAGTGCCTCTTTTGCATCATACTGCTATGCTATGGTTGAACCTGTTTCGTTTGATGATGCACAAAATTTTGAACATTGGATGGCTGCAATGCAATATGAATAAGATGCAATCATGAAAAATGGTACCTGGTCTTTATGTGACTTGCCTCTTGGCAAGAAGGCCATGGGCATTATTGGGTATACAAGCTCAGGTGTGGAGGTTAAAGAAGGCATTATATGGTTTAAAGCAAGCACCATGTGCTTGATATGAAAAAATACATGCCTATCTGATTGCACATGGTTTTGAGAACAATCCAACTAAAATCACCTAATATGTTAAGCGCGCTAATGATCTATCTCTGATCATTGTTGTGTATGTTGATGACATGCTGCTCACTGGTCCTCATGACAAGCATATTTTTTATTTGAAGGTTGATTTGCATGCCTCATTTGAGATGTCTGATTTGGGGCATTTGCATCATTATTTGGGCATTCGGTTTATGCAAGTTGATGGTGGAATGGCTCTGTGTCAAACGAAATATATTGACACATTATTGCAGTGTTTTGGCCTTGAAGACTGTAAGCCTATTTCCAATCCTATGGAGACAAGTTTACAATTGAGTTTTCATAATGCTGGTGATGCATTTGATGATGTTCTTTATTAGTAGGCTGTTGGATGCTTGATTTACTCATGCATTACTCGGCCAGATATTCAGTTTGCTATCTCGCAGATGAGCAGGTTTATGCATTGCCCAGGTGTCAAGCATTGGTAGGCGGTGTTGGAGTAAGACGTCTACGGAAGCACGCTAATAACACAAGGAAGAAGAAGAAGCTTGGAGCACAAACACACAATACTGAATGTATTACTAGAGAATGTACAAAGATAAGTAGCCCATTAGGGAAATAGGCGTATATACAAGCCGGGGGAAAAAAACCTCCTAAAGAGGGAAAAAAGTGCCCCGATAGTCCTAGTGTGTTCACACACATCACTACCTAAATATATCAACAAATCCCCCCTGGGAGTGATGCGGTGAACAAGGAGCTGGCACTCATGTATAAGGAAGTGCCAAGCTATGTGGAAATCACTCCACAAAAGGAAGTAAGCCCAAAGCTTTGTGGAAAGCTTCAAACTTCTCCCTAGGCAGAGCCTTTGTGAAAAGGTCTGCTATGTTCTCCTGCGTGGGTACATATGCCAAGCTGATCTCCCCAGCAGAGAACCTCTCCCTGACATAGTGATAATGCACCTCAATGTGCTTTAGTGCGAGCATGGAACACAGGGTTCCTCGCAACTGCCAATGCGCTCTGACTGTCAGTGAAGATGGTGGTGGCACAAGACTGGCCAACACCCAAATCAGCCATAAGGCGTCTGAGCCACACACACTCAACAGTCACTGTGAAAGCTGCCCTATACTCAGCCTCACAACTGGAAGTGGCCACAGTAGGCTGCTTCTTGCTCAACCAAGATATACATGAACTACCAAGCATGAAGCAAAAACCACTGGTGGACACACGAGTGTCATAGCAACCAGCCCAATCTGAGTCAGAAAAAGCATGCAAATCTGGCGGTAGTGATCCCCCCTTGGGATAAAACAACCCAAGTAGCCGAATACCACTCAAGTAGCGAAAGATGCACTTACCCACCTTCCAATGCGTGACTCCTGGGCAATGCATAAACATGCTCATCTGTGAGACAACAAACTGAATATCTGGCCGAGTAATGCATAAGTAAATCAAGCATCCAACAGCCTGCTGATAGAGAACAACATCAAATGCATCTCCAGCATCATGAAGACTCAATCGTAAACCTGTCTCCATAGGAGTGGCAATAGGCTTAGAGTCTTCAAGGCCAAAATGCTGCAATAATGTGTCAATATATTCTGTTTGACACAAAGCCATTCCACCATCAACTTGCCCAAATAGTGATGCAAATGCCCCAAATTAGACATCTCAAATGAGGCATGCAAATCAGCCTTGAAATCAGCAATATGCTTCTCAATAGGACCAGTGAGCAGCATGTCGTCAACATAGACAACAGTGATCAGAAGCACATCATTAGCACGCTTAACATATAAGGTGTTTTCAGTTGGACTGTTCTCAAAACCATGTGCAACCAGATAGGCATGTATCTTCTCATACCAAGCACGTGGTGCTTGCTTTAAACCATATTGCAGCATTTGCAGATTTCTGCTTACTAGTAGAAGAATGCCATTTTCCTTTGCCCTTCTGACTAGCCAAGAAAGCTTGATCTGCAACACGCATAATGGACCTGTTCTGCCACTGATCTTCTTGCAACAGAAAAGAGACTAACTCTTCAAATGACAAGGCATTTGGATTGCCTTTCATCATCAACCGAAGAGTAGAAGTAAAACTCTGATATGAATTAGGAAGACCATTCAGACCGGTCTGCACAAGTGAGCTATCTGGTATAACCTCATCAGCAGAAATCAATTGTTCCTTCAAGTCTTTGATCTTTGTTAGGAAACTGTCCATAGAATCACCTTCATTCATGTGCTCACTCTCCAACTGTTTTCAGAGGTAAGCAACACGAGCCTCATTCCTAACTTGGTACAATGTGGTAAGTGTATCCCAAGCATCCTTAGCTGTTCTACAAGAGCGAATATGAGGAATAATGGCACGTTTGACAGACAAAGCTATCAATGCATGTGCCTGGGCATCTCTGCCATCCCAACGAATCTGCTCTGCAGTAGGTGCAGCAGAAATAGCATCACAAACAGGAATCTGCACTATATCATCTTCGACACCATCTTCATCAGCTCCAGCACCTGTATTTGTAGTACCTGTTGTTACAGGTGTAACAGGATGTCTTTCAACACCCTACACAATGTTCCATAATCCTTTTGCAACCAATACATGTCGCATCATATAAGCCCATAATGGGTAGTTGGTACCATCCAACTTATCCTCAACAGCCAACATACGGAATACATCACTGCTTTCAGCCATGGCCGGTGACTAAAATACCTTGATGCAGAAAATTGATTGTATCTGAAAAAGTTGAACGGAACTGCGTAGACGAGTTTTGCTAAACCTGTAGAAAACTTCGAGATGCTTAAACTGGCGAACAGAAACTAGTATATACCTTTGGCACAAAAAGATGAAATAGCCTGCACAAGCATTGCGATAGTGCGTTCGGAGGCCGGAATGAGCTCAGATCCCGATTTCGGCAGCACAAAGCGAAGATGTTTTGATCTCTAAATCACCTTGAGTATGCTCACCAAATTTCGTGCGAATCTGAGACTGCAAACAGAGAAATGTTGATGGCACCCTAGATGAAGTGACGACCTGCTCTAATACCAATTGTTGGAGTTAGACGTCTGCGGACGCACGCAAACAACACAAGGAAGAAGAAGAAGCTTGGAGCACAAACACACAATACTGAATGTATTACTAGAGAATGTACAAAGATAAGTAGCCCATTAGGGCAATAGGCGTATATACAAGCCGGGGGAAAAAACCTCCTAAAGAGGGAAAAAAGTGCTCCGACGGTCCAAGTGTGTTCACACACATCACTACCTAAATATATCAACAGGCGGTTAAGCGCATCTTTCACTACTTGAGTGGTACCTGGCTACTTGGATTGTTTTATCCCAAGGGGGATCACTACTCCGAGATTTGCATGCTTTTTATGATAGTGATTGGGCTGGTTTCTATGACACTCGTGTGTCCACTAGTGGTTTTTGCTTCATGCTTGGTAGCTCATGCATATCTTGGTTGAGCAAGAAGCAGCCTACTGTAGCCACTTCTAGTTGTGAGGCTGAGTATAGGGCAGCTTTCATAGTGACTATTGAGTGTGTGTGGCTTAGACCTCTTATGGCTGATTTGGCTGTTGGTCACTCTTCTACCACAACCATCTTCATTGACAGTCAGAGTGCATTTCTAGTTTGAGGAACCCTGTGTTTCGTGTGCATACTAAGCACATTGAGGTGCATTATCATTATGTCAGGGAGAGGTTCTCAATTAGAGAGATCAACTTGGCATATGTGCCCACATAGGAGAACATTGTAGACCTTTCAGGAAGGCTCTACCTAGGGAGAACTTTGAAGCTTTCCGCAAAGCTTTGGGCTTACTTCCTTTTGTGGATTGATGCCAAATAGCTTGGAACTTCCTTATACATACATGAGTGCCAACTCCTTGTTCACCGCATCACTCCCAAGGGGGATTTGTTGATATATTTAGGTAGTGATGTGTGTGAACACACTAGGATCACCGGGGCACTTTTTTTCCGTCTTTAGGAGTTTTTTTTCCCTCGGCTTGTATATACGCCTATAGCCCTAATGGCTTACTTATCTTTGCACATTCTAGTGGTAATACATTCAGTATTGTGTATTGTGCTCCAAGCTTCTTCTTCTTCCTTGTGTTGTTCACACGTGCTCCGACGTCTAACTCCAATACATCTCACATCCACTTGATAAATATGCTCCAGATTTGGATTTTGTTATGCTATCAGATGCTCCTAAGCCTTCTTTCTATAAAGAGACTATGCAAATAGAGGGTCGTGTCAAGTGGGAACATGCCATGAAGAGTGAGTTGGGTTGTATTCACAAAAATCATACTTGAGATTTAGTACCTTTGGCAAAGGGCATGAAAGGTTCAACATGTAAAGCAGTATATAAGCTGAAATTCACATCAAATAGTGCTTCTTCAAAGTATAAAGCATGAATGGTTGAAAAGGGTTTAAAGTAACAATATGGTGTTGATTTCGAGGAAATCTTCTCTCCATAGTCAAGATGACTACACTATGTATGTTTCTTGGATTTGTTGCAATTAAGGACTTAGAGCTAGTACAAATGGATCTAAAAATTGATTTCTCGCATGGAGATCTTACAGATGAGATCTATAGGGAAAAACTAGAGGGTTATGTAGTTCTTGATAATGAAAGTCTATTTTCTAAGCTAAAGAAATGTTTATATGGACTTAAATTGCCCCCTAGACAATGGTACCAAAAGTTTGATTGCATTTATGAAGTCTCAAGGTTATTCTCAAAGCAATGAGGATCATTATCTCTACACAAAGAGATGCTCAAATGATAGCTTGATACTTTATTTCAATGATATGTTGATTGTTGGGAAGTCCTCTGATTACTTGTCATTGCTCAAAAAGAAGTTGAGTGAGACATTTGATATGAAGGATTTGGGAGATTCCAAACATATTGTTGGCATGTGCATTGCTCCTAATAGGAGTAAAAGGTGCATATACTTGTTTCAAAGTGAGTACCTATCCAAAATACTTTAGACATTCAATATGCAAGGTGGCAAGGCATAGTACACCTTTACCTACATATGTGAAATTGATCAAGGATTTTTGCCCTAAATCAGATGAGGAAAAGGAATTCATGACCAGAATTCCTTATCAATCTATTTTTGGTAGTCTCATGTATGTTTTGCTCACCACGAGACTAGACATTGCATTTTTAATGGGATTTGTGATCAGATATATGTCCAATCCTAGCAAGAAGCATTGGAAAGAGGTCAAGATGTTTTTGAGATATCTGATTGGCACTAAGGATAAGTGTCTATGATTGGGTAGAGGAAATGCATCCATTATTGGTTATACATATTGTGGTTATGTTGGTTGTGTAGACAATCAAAAGTCTGCATCAGGGTACATTTTTTACCTTGTTGTAGGTGTTTTCTCTTGGGAGATCTCGTTTTCAAGAGTGTACAACTATTTCTACTACAAAAATAAAGTGTGTTGCAGCTAGTGAGGCATGTAAGCGAGCATTGTGGCTTTCTCATCTTACTTGTGATATGGGTATACCTCAACATGTACCTCATTTTGTCACTGATATTCAAAGTGCCATTGCTTTGGCTAAGAATACGGTCTATCATGCAAAGACCAAGTACATTTAGGTGAGGTATCACTTCATTCGAGAGTGCTTAGCCATTGAGTGCATTATTCTTGAGAAGGTTCATACTTAAGATAATGTTACAGATGCTTTGACTAAACCTCTACCACATGATAGCTTGCAACACCATTTTCACCTGATGGGGGGTTACATGATCTTGCAGAGTTACTTGTACACTGTGTAACATGCCAATCAGGTGGGAGGCATAGTTTGTATATGAGTACAATTTGTATACTTACATGCAGGTATTCTTTATCATTCTTTCTTATCTCCCATAGTTCACTTTGGCCATATTGGCCTTTAGTGGGAGATTTTTATGGCTAATTTTCATGTGAAAGGCCAAATGGCTATCAAACACTTTTGTGTATGTTCTATAATATAACATATAGTGGCTTGGTTAGCCAATGATTGTAAGTTTGACCACATTAGTAAATCCTAGGAATTCTGAGTTCCTGCTCTCGATGTACTCTATAGTTTTATGTTTTCTGTAGGTCTAGATGGAGTATTGCTCTCGATGTTTGGAACTTGGTTGTCCACTATGAGGGCATTATCGCAAATGTCTTTGAAAGAAGAATTCATCGTGGTGCATCGTGATCACACCATTTCACGTTTGCCTATTGTAGAAACAATCAATTAGTGAAGTGACTAGTCATCTTTTGTTCTATATCACATCATTGAAGCTTTCAGTGATCTGGTTATAGCCTATATACTTGGTTTTATCTAGGATAGAAATTTGTAGATATTCACCCGCACAATTATGATAGCATCTTCTAGATGGTGTCCTTTCTTGATTTTTGTTATTTAGAGTTGGGGATTCAATTTCTTTGCTAATTTTCTATCAAGTCATTCAAAGAGGAATTCGATTGCACACTAGTAGAGTTACTACTTTATGGAGTCTCCTTAGGGAGCTCTAAGTTATCTTCCAAGACAATACATTCTTTTATGCATTCATCCATTGAAGTTGTCCATTGTATGAAGACCAACTATCACATCTTCCAATTGGTTAATCAATCCATAAACAAGTATACCATCTTCTCCTAGGAGGGTAAGTCATGAAGTGGACACCTTAAGATGACTCCTCAAATTGTTGTGCCTCGAATTTGATAGTCTCCAAACCCAATTATTTGAAGTTTTGTACTAGCAAAGAAGAGTCATGATTGAACCCTCTTTGAGAAAGCTCTCCTATAAATCCTTTCAATGGATGTTCTAACTCTACAACATATGAGGGGCATACCGATGCCACCCATACCAATGATCATAACCCGACGTCGATATGACCATTGAAAATATCTAGATAGTTCATGCTAGGCATATCGACAGTCACTTGGATGTCAGTATAACCGTTGAAAGCTTCTCACCGATATAAGCACCCAAAAATAATGCCACTAGTATACATGTAGGTATAGGCATCAATATAGACATGGTATAAGAGTTGATATAAGCGTCGATATATTCTTGGGAATATCGATGCTTATATTGACACCTATATCGATGCCGTGTTTTAATAATCGGAGTGCAAAAAGTCAATACTTCACTCTATTTTGAACCACATCCTGGTATTGTCGAATTTGCACATGTACATTGTGCTCATCCACCTACATTGTGATTGTCCTCTACATAGACACACACACACAGATCTCTCTCTCTCTACACACACATCTCTCTCTGTCTCTCTCTCTTTTGCATCTTGGTAAGTGATGCATGCACTCTTTCATCCTCTCTCTTTCTCTATGTTTTCTCTTTCCTAATTTCTCTTTTCTTTTGTTTTATAGGAGCTTTTTGGCATTGGTTCTTTGGATTTTGCCGAGAGATTCTGTCAATTGGGCTTTGACGAAAGCGCTCCGAAGAATTACATCGATGTAAGTGATTGTTTTGTTCTTCATTAGAAATAAAGATAGAGATAGATAGATAGATAGATACATAGATAGATAGATAGATAGATAGATAGATAGATAGATAGATAGATAGATAGATAGAGAGAGAGAGAGAGAAAGAGGGATAAAAGAGAAAGAGGGATAAGAGAGAGAGAGAGAGAAAGAGAAAGAGAGAGAGAAAGAGAGAGAGAGAGATGAAAGAGAGAGAGATGAAAGAGAGAGAGATGAAAGAGAGAGAGATAGATAGATAGAGAGAGATAGAGAGATACATACACACACATGCATATACATGTATATGCATGCATACATATTACATACACACATGCATATGCATACATACATACACACACATACATACACATATGCAATGAGAGAGAGAGAGAGCAAGAGATAGAGAGAGATGAAAGAGAGAGAGAAAGAGAGAGAGAGAGAGAGAGATAGAGATACATACACACACACATACTCATGTATATGCATGCATACATATTACATACACACCTGCTTATGCATACATACATACATACATACATACATATATATACACATGCATGCATACACACACATACATACACATATGCATACACATACACTCTCATATGCACACATAAGAGACACATATATATACACGCACATACACATATCTTCGTACACACACTTTTTTACACATACGCACATATATACATACAAACAGACACACATATACATACACACTCACATACAAATTACATACATGCATATTCATGCATATGCGTGCATTCATACACACACATACATACACACATGCATATGCATACATACATACATACACATACATACATGCATGCACACACATAGAGATACATGCACATACATACACATATGGACACATATATACTTTCATGCATATATACAAACACAAAATAGAAACACATATACACATACATAGACACACATACATAGACACACATACACATACGCACACATGTACATACACACATATACACATACACACATGCATACACACATGCATACACACATGCACACATATACCTACATATACACATGCATACACACACATACATATACACACATATATACACACACACACATACATACATACATACATATATATATATATATATATATATATATATATTATATATATATATATATATATATATATATATATATATATATATATATATATATATATATATATATATATATATATATATATATATATATATATACATATATATATATATATACATACATACATACACACACATGCATACACACATACACATATATACATGTTTTAGGTCTTAGTCTTTAAGATTGATTTTGGCTTTTATATACATAGACACATGCAGACACACATATACACATATACACACATAATACATATACACATACACATACACATATATATACATATGCATACACACATACACATTTTTTAGGTCTAGGTCTTTAGGATTAGGGTTTTTACATACATACACACATGCATATACACATATACATATTATAAACACATATACACATACACATGTATATACACATGCATACATATATACACACATATACATGTTTCAAGTCTAAGTCTTTAGTATTAGGATTTTTGGCTTTTACATACATACACACATGCAGACACACATATACACATATACACACATAATACATATACACATACACATATACATACACATGCATACCTATATACACACATATACATGTTTTAGTTCTAGATCTTTAGGATCAGGGTTTAGGGTTTTTACATACATACACATGCATACACACATATGCATACACACATATATACACATATACACATATGTATATATATAGACATATGTATATATATATACACATGCATACACGCATATACTTTAGGTTTTAAAAAGTAGGGTTTTTAGGTTATATATATATATATATATATATATATATATATATATATATATATATATATATATATATATATATATATATATATATATATATATATATATATATATATATATATATATATATATATATATATATTAAAATTACGAAAACAAATTAAAAATATATAATCAAATGTACTATGTATAATTAAATACATAAGAAGTTAGAGTTTTTGAATCAAAATATATATATATATTTAAATATATAAAAAGTAGGATGTTAGATTTAATATCAATATATATAATCAAACTAAAATTAGGAAAAAAATAGAATATATAATAAAATATACTATGTATAATTAAATATATAAGAAATTATGATTTTTGAATTAAAATAAATATATGTAATTAATTATATAAAAAATAGGGTTTTAAGTTTATTATTATTCTATATAATCAAATAAAAATGATAAAAAAAATAAAATATACTATACATAATTAAATATATAAGAAATTAGGGTTTTTGAATTAAAATAAATATATATAATTAAATATATAAAAAATAGGATTTTTAGGTTTAATATTAATATATATAATCAAGTAAAAATTAAGAAAAAAACTAGAATATATTTAGGATTTTTAAATTAAAATAAATATATATAATTAAATATATAAGAAATAAGGATTTTTGAATTAAAATAGCTATATATAATTTAATAGATAAGAAATTAGGATTTTTAAATTAAAACAAATATATATAATTAAATATATTAAAAAAATATTTTAGTTTAATTTTAATATACACATATACACATATATATACATATATATACATACATATACACATACACATATATATACACATGCATACACACATACAAACATATATATGTTTTAGGTTTAGGTCTTTAGGATTAGGGTTTTTGGCTTTTAAATACATACACATATGCATACACACATACACATATACACATGTTTTAGGTCTAGGTCTTTAGGATTAGGGTTTTATGGTTTCTAAATGCATACACATATACATACACATATGTACACATATACGCATATGCATACATACATATACACATACACATATATATACGCATGCATACATACGTATATACATACATACATATCACATATATATACACATACACATTTACACACATATACATGTTTTAGGTCTAGGTCTTTAGGATTAGGATTTTTGAATTAAGTTAAATATACAAAAAATAGGATTTTAGGTTTAATATTAGTATATATAATCAAATATATATAAACATTAGGAAAAAAATTAGAATATATAATCAAATATAATATCTATAATAAAATATATAAGAAATTATGATTTTTAAATTAAAACAAATATATAATTAAATATATAAAAAGTAGAGTTTTAGGTTTACTATTAATATCTATAATCAAATATATATAAAAAATAGGATTGTAGATTTAATGTTAGTATATATAATCAAATATTCTATGTATAATTAAATTTATAAGAAATTAGGATTTTAAGATTAAAATTAGTATATATAATTAGATATGTAAAGAACTAGGGTTCTATGATAAATATTAGTATAGATAAATAAATATGAAAATAGTTAGAATTTTTGAATATATATATATATATATATATATATATATATATATATATATATATATATATATATATATATATATATATATATATATATATATATATATATATATATATATATATATATATATATATATATATATATTTATATATATATATAAATACAAAAAAAATAGCTTAGTTAATATCATGGCATGTAAAGAGCCGATCTACAGATGATGTAGTATGAATATCTGCTAATTATGATGCTTGGAAACACATAGATAGTAAGTGGCCAGAGTTTGCTAGAGAGGCTCGAAATATACGTCTAGGCATAGTTATGGATGGAGTAAATCCATTTCGTTTATGGAGCTCCTCATGGACCACATGGCCTGTATGTTTGATCAACTATAACATCCCACTAGGGCTAGCCACAAAAAAGGATAATTTCTTATTAGCTCTCATTATGCCAGACAAGTATAAGGTAAAAAACATAGATATATACCTTCCATCGCTTGTGGAAGAGCTACGCACATTATGGGATGGGATTATTGTGCGCGCCATGTCTCAAACTTTAACAAGATGGGACGTGCAAGTGCAAGGCCTATTTATGTGGACGATGCATCCCAAACAAGGTTCCAAAGGTGGATCTATGGGTGGCTCTAGAGGAGATGGATGTTGTGGAGGCAGTGCAATAGACGTCTCACCCACTTCTACTCCTAGAGCGAGTACCTCAGATGTAGATATGACACATAGTACACCACATATACCTTAGGATGCTCATGACCATGACGACTCTAAGATGTACTGTATATGTAATAGATCTCCAATGATGGATGCAGTCCAAAAGGCCATGCGTCAATGCATACGACAGCTGTGCTCCATTCAGTTTGGATACTCTATCATGATCAAATGGAGTGAACAGGACAAAGACCGTAAAAATTACATCACAGAGGTGATCTATCGTGAGTACCGACCAACACTTAGGCATCTTATTGTCAGCTCAGAGTGGATTCAACATACGACGCATGAGATGATGTCCCATCAATGATCAGAGGTTTGCGATGCTTTTAGAAGAGGCTTATCAAAGCCTATATGGTTAGACTACGAGGAGTGGAAGATGATTCGCGATGAGGAGCAACAGACTCTTGACCGATATCGTTAGCAACGAGATACGATGGTCAAATATCTAGATATGAGCGAAGTGTCATATTTGGGTAGCAAAGCATACAATACTATGCATCCCAAGTTTTTGAGTATCATTTTGATGATTCAATTCGCTTATGTTAAGCATGTCATGTTTGTTGATCTCATGTTTTGCACATTTATTGTAGGAGTTGGCAGTGGGTTGCCTTCTCACATGAGCAGAGGAGGTTTATGGATATCATCATGGATTGGTTGCTTTGTTGGAGGACTTGGAGGGATACGGTGCGAACATTTCATGGAAGCATCTATGATGAGGTGAGCTTTTCAAGTTGATTTAGTATTTTTTAGTTGTTGTTCATAAATATCGTACCAACTTGTCTCATTTCATAAATGTGCTTTGCTGCAGGACTGCATATATAAATGTTTTGATCCCTCTAGGCATGTGTATGGTAGTGGTAGCAGTGGTGTGCCATAATTTTGTATTTGGCTCATATGTGACAGTAGTGTGCCATAATTTTGTATTTGGCTCATATGTGACAGTAGTGTGCCATAATTTTGTATTTGGCTCATATGTAGTAGTGGTGCACCATAATTTTGTATTTGGTTCATATATAGGAGTGGTTTTCCATATTTTGTATTTGGATCATATATGACAGTGGTTTGTCATACTTTTGTACATGGTTTATTTATGGAATATATATCTCTTTTATACATGGTTCATTTATGGAATACCTCTTTTGTACATGGTTCATGGTTCATTATGCTCTGACATATCTCTTTTATGTTTGATAATGTGTTTTGCTTTATCAGATTATGTTTTGGTTGTTGATCATCTAAACCCTAAATCGACAATCACTAGAGTACACGTCTGCCCAAATTTTTTTTTTGCAGATATGATCGTCGATATAGGTACCGATATGAGCATCGGTATGCCCAAGGATATACTGACACTTATATCGATCATTTTTTCAAGGACATATAGATGCTCATACCGATAATATTCATATCGATGCTTATATTATCGCTTATACTATGGATCATGGGTGCTTATACCGATGCTCATATCGATGCTTATACTGGCGTTATTGTATTAACACTTATACTGACATCGGGGCTAAATTACCCATGTGTATTTATGCTAATATAAGGCCCAATATGCTCCTCATATATTGTAGTATAAGTTATAATTATTCTTAATTTTGAGTGGTTGGAACCATGTCAAGTAGAAAGTTTGAGGACAAACTCGAAGGTCTTATATTGCTTAAAGAAGTCAATAAATTGCTATAGGGAGAATTTGTTTAAATTTGATGACATGATCATGGGGATCCCCATGAGCCTCATATGATTCCCTCATACAATTTATACAATTTGCAACGTGATGAGATCAAAGCCTCTTGCCCAAATCATGTGTTCTCATTATCACTTGTGGCTCAGAAGGATTGTGCCTATGCATTGTTGTCTAATAGAGCCTTGATGAGTAGTAGGATTGTTTCTCGAATGAATCTCAAATACCTTGTTCTTTCTTGTGTAACACCAAGCCTTTGAGTAGGTATCCTAGGGATGAGTGTAGCTTCCCTAGGAAAACCATTTATAAAAGCCGGTTGGCCTTGAGTTATTTGGAATATTTGGGAAGGTCTCGACTTCGCAAATGAGTCAAGACAAGATGTGGTTTTCCTCAAGATCGACTTTGACAAAGCTTACGAGAGGTTGGAATGGGACTATATTCTGCAGTCTCTTAAAGATCTCGGATGCAGTAAAAAATTCACCAAGATGATCTCGATCCTTTTGGGGAACGCGTCGACTCAGATTAATGTTAATGGCCAACTTTCGAAGGTGATCAAACTAAGAAGATCGATTAGACAAGGGTGCTTGTTGGCTCCTGAAAGGGCTTAGCCGACTGCCGGTTCATTGGGTGGAAGTAGGTAACATCAAAGGCCTCTGATTGCCTCGTGACCATGGCCAAATCATCATGAGACTCTTTGCCAATGATATGAACGCATTTGTCCACAATGATGGTACCAACCTGGGGACATTTTAGAGGTGTATGGATACTTTTTGTGAGGCCTCTGGATCCAAAATCAACCACTCAAAGACTGCTTTCAGAGCTATTGTCAGGATCCAACTTGACCTTCTCTTTGTGCATGGCTGTCAAAACATTCCTCAGGGTCAAGTTTTTGGGCTGCTTTGGATCCCCTTGGGTTTTGGTATCTCGATGGAGCAGCGGTGGAACTGGATCCTAGCTAGACTCAAAAGGAAGTTAAACTATTGGAGAGGCATGCACATCAATCTTGCTGGTCATGCAATGGTTATCAGTACGTTCCTCATTTTGTCGACCATTTACTTCCTCTCTTGTTGGTGGACGAAAGAGAAATCTTGATAAAAAAAATTATAGCTAAGTGTGAAGAACATAAAAATATTGAGTTTTTGTAGAAAGTTATTCAATTCAAGTCCCAAAATCCTTCCAAATCTTATGCTGCATTATGTGTGATGGCAAATTTTAATTCACCCTTCAAGTACTTCAATATAATAAAACTACATTCCTATACTTCCTTTTGTCCAAAAGAGTTTGTCTATCATTTGGTGAGAATGATACCTTCACATATATTGACCATGGATTTCTAATCCTTCACCATACACTACAACATATGAGGGGCATACCGATGCTGCTTATACCGATGGTCACGACCGACATCGGTATGAACATTGGAAAAATATAATTGGGCATACTGACAGTCACTTGACCATCGGTATGACCGTTTAAAATGTATCATAGGAATGCTTCGTGACTGCCGGTATGGGCATCGGTATTATCGTCGGTATAGGCATCGGTATGAGCCTCGGTAACTTACTAGAAATTACCAACGCTCATACCGATGCTTATATCGATGCCTATACCAAGTTCGTGTTTCAAACATAATCTATGTGCACACATACACACACACATATCTCTTTCTCTCTCTACACACACAAACTCTCTCTCTTTCTCTAGATCTTGCATCTTGGTAAGTGGTGCGCGTACTCTTACCCTTTGTCTTTCTCTATGCTTGATGTTTTATAATTTCTCTTCTAGTCTTTGATTTTGTAGAAGTTTTTTGGCATCGATTCTTTGGAACTCAATGAGAGACAATATACATTATGTTTTGACGACAATGATCCAAAAGAGGGACATACCTGTAAGTGATTGTTTTATTCTCTATTGATAGAGAGAGAGAGAGAGAAAGATAGGGTGAGAGAGATAAAGAGAGATGAAAGAGAGGAAGATAGAGAGAGAAATAAAGAGAGATGAAAGAGAGAAAGATAGAGAGAGAGATAAAGAGAGATGAAAAAGAGAAAGATAGAGAGAGAGAAATAAAGAGAGAGAGACATAGAAATACATACACACACACATACACACATGCATATACACATACACATATACACACATGCATACACATACATATGCATACATACATACATACACACATATACACATATGCATGCATACATACACACACACATGTACACAGATGCATACATACACACACAAACACATACATACATACACACACACATGCATACATACACACACACATACACACATGCAAAAATACACACACATATACACACACACATACATACACACACATGCATACATACACACATACACACACATACACATATACACACATGCATACATACACACACACATGCATACATACACACATATACACACATGCATGCATACATTCACACACACATGTACACGCATGCATACATACACACACACATGCATACATAAACACACATGTACACACATGCATACATACACAAACACACATGTACACACATGCATACACACACACACATATACACACACATATACACACATGCATACATACACACACATACACATATACACACATGCATACATACACACACACATACATACACACACACATGACACACATGCATACATACAACACACATGTACACACATGCATACATACACACATATACACACATGCATGCATACATACACACACACATGTACAAACATGCATACATACACATACGCATACATGCACACACACACATGTACACACATGCATACATACACACACACATATACACACATGCATTACATACACACACATACACACACACACATACACACACATATACATACACACACATGCATACATACACACAAACACATGTACACACATGCATACATACACACACAAACATGTACACACATGCATACATAAACACACACACATACAGACATGCATACAAATACATAAGCATACATACATACACACATATACACACATGCAAATTAAATATATAAAAATAGGATTAGGGTTTTTAGGCTGTTTACACATTCAGACACATGCATACATATAGACATACACATATACACACATGCATACATACACACACATATACACACATATACACACATATATACACACATGCATACATACACACACACATATACTATTTCAGTATAGATAAATAAATATAAAAATAGCTAGTGTTTTGATTAAAAATATATAATTAAATATATAAAGTTAGGATTTTAAGATTTTTTTCACATCAAATATATAAAAATAGGATTAGGATTTTTAGGCTATATTACACATGCATACACATATACACATACACATATATATACACATGCATACACACATATACATGTTTTAGGTCTAGGTCTTTACGATTACGGTTTTAGGGTTTTACACATGCATAACATATATAAACACATACACATATAATACATATACATGTATATGCATATGCATACACACATATACATATTTTAGGTCTAGGTCTTTAGGATTAGGGTTTTAGGGTTTTTGCATACATATAATTCAATTAAATTTATATAAGGAAAAACTAAAGAAAAATTAAGAAAAAATTAGAATATATAAATAAATGTATATAAAAAATAGGATACTTGTAAAGATAAATAAATATGAAAAGAGCTAATGTTTTAAATAAATAAATTAAATATATATAATTAAATATGTAAAAATAGGATTTTAAGGTTTTTTATCAAATTAAATATATATACACATACACATATACACATATACATATATATATATATATATATATATATATATATATATATATATATATATATATATATATATATATATATATATATATATATATATATATATATATACATACACACACACATACACATACACATATATATACACATGCATACACACATATACATGTTTTAGGTCTAGGCCTTTACGACTAGGGTTTCAGGTTTTTTACACACGCATACCATATATACACACATATACATATAATACCTATACATATAATACATATACATATATACATGTATATACACATGCATAAACACATATACATATTTTAGGTCTAGGTCTTTAGGATTAGGGTTTTAAGGTTTTTACATACATATAATTCAATTAAATTTATATAAGGAAAAAAATAAAGAAAAAATTAAGAAAAAAATTAGAATATATAAATAAATATATATAAAAAATAGGATACTTGTATAGATAAATAAATAAGCTAGTGTTCTAAATAAATAAATTAAATATATAAAAAGAGGATTTTAAGAAATTTTATCAAATTTTTATCAAATTAAATATATAAAAATAGGGTTTTATGGTTTTTTATCAAATTAAATATATATAATTAATTATATAAAAAATAGAGTTTTAGATTAATATTAACATATATAAACATTAATATTGTACACATACACACACACACACACACACACACACACATATATATATATATATATATATATATATATATATGTATATGTGTGTGTGTGTGTGTGTGTGTGTGTATGTATGTATGTATGTATGTGTGTGTGTGTGTAGGATTTTAGGGTTTTTTTATCAAATTAAATATATAAAAATAGGATTATGATTTTTAGGTTGTTTACACATCCATACACACATATACACATATACGAACATAATATATGTACACATACACATACATATACACATGCATATACACATATGCATGTTTTAGGTCTAGGTCTTTAGGATTAGGGTTTTAGGGTTTTACACATGCATAACATATATACACACATACACATATAATACATATACATATATACATGTATATATACATGCATACACATATATGCATATTTTAGGTCTAGGACTTTAGGATTAGGGTTTTAGGGTTTTTACATACATATAATTCAATTAAATTTATATAAGGAAAAAATAAAGAAAAAATTAAGAAAAAAATTAAAATATATAAATAAATATATATAAAAAATAGAATAATTATATAGATAAATAAATATGAAAAGAGCTAGTGTTTTAAGTAAATAAATTAAATATACATAATTAAATTTATAAAAATATGATTTTAAGGTTTTTTATAAAATTAAATATATATAATTAAATGTATATAATTAAATATATAAAAATAGGATTTTAAGTTTTTTTATCAAATTAAATATATATAATTAATTATATAAAAAATAAAGTTTTAGGTTAATATTAACATACATAAACATTAATATATGTGCACATACACACACACACATAGGATTTTAGGGGTTTTTTTTCAAAATAAATATATAAAAATAGGATTAGGGTTTTTAGGATATTTACACATCTATACACACATATACACATAAACACATATACACACATTCAGGTTTAAGTCTTTGGGATTATGGTTTTTAGGTTTAATAAGAAAAATCAAATGTTCTAAAATGTCCATATTATATCAGATGGCTAGTTTGGATCCGGAGGAGAGAATGGCATGTCCTTGCACTCAGTGCAAGTATCAAATTTATTGAAAATGACATATTTGTACTACACATGTTAGAGAGTATGGATCCTTTGATAAAAGTCGACTACAAAACCTATGCTACCATTCGCATGGTCCCCCTGGTGAGCAGGTGGACCCAAACAACATTGCATCGATAACCTCTCGTGGACAGAAGAGAACAAAAAAGGAGTTAGAAGTACGGTGCACTATGGTCTCATGGATGATACTTTCAGATCGCACGAATCGATAAAAATATGTCTACTTTCTGAAAGAACTTGGAGAAGCTTGTCGAAGGTAGAAAAGTGCGTTTCGAAGCGATGAAGTTTGGTCAAGCCAACCGGCACAAGACCAGCCCTTGAGCTTTTGGAGACTCAAATAGACCTTATAGTCATGCTATAAGTGCAAAGAAACACACTATGTACCTTGGAGCATCAAGGAGAATGAGTCGATACAAAACAGATAGGTTCGCGGGTCGACTAGCTCAAAAAACTTACTATCTATGGAAGAGACAATGAACTTCAAATGCCCATAGCGACCAGCGTGATTACAATTAGAAAAAATCCTTTTATGGGAGTGATACACATAGGGTTGAGTGTATGGAATGCACAAAAGTATAAGGAATAAGCAAAATATGCTATAGGAATGAATGCGACATTCACCGGTGGTACTTCCTATTTTTCAGGAATACGTAGAGATTGACCCCGAGGCAGAAAAACTGAGATTTCTCCAAATCTGCTGAGCCAAATGCTTTGAAAATTTACAGGCATAAACTAGACACTGATACCTTTCCAATGAGTCCTCTTGCACTCAATTTGGAGCTCTGAGGAGAGAGCAGCAGCCTCTGCAAGATTACTGTTGGCGAAGAAGATGATGCAGAAAATTGAAGGAGCAAGACAATGATGGTCACAAGTGTATGTATATTGCTTCCATGTAATGTACAAGTGATTTCAACTCCTTATATAGCCTCTAGGAGTGTTCCACGACTTTTACAACTTGAATTTGAATTCAAATGAAGGTGGGAATGGTTGTTGGAGGGAATCAATTCACTTCCCTACAATCTAGGAAAAGTGAAGATCTTGATTGATCTACTTTTAGGTGATTGATTGCTTGATTGAATGCAACTTCAACCACCAAAATTTCGTGGGATTTTGGCCCTATATTTGTACCTTTACATGTGTACAACTCAAGGCTTTTACAACGGTAAATGAGCCATCAAAATATTCTCAAAAAATACAATAAATGAGCATGTGAAAAAGAATTCTCCAAAGGATATTCTTTCGACGCGATAGCCTTTGATGTAGATCAAATCCACCTCAAGCATAGTGTAAGCTTGATGTTCCAACAGCTCCCCCTCAAGCTAAAGTATGCTTGAGTCTTCATTCTCTGATAGGTTGAATACCTGCCATAGCTTTGAATCTACAAAGCTTTATTCCATCAAGTGCCTTTGTCATCATATCTGCTACTTGCTTTTCAGTCGGAACAAAAGAAATGTCAATCTCCTTTGCCATGAGCTTCTCCCTGATGAAGTGATAATGGACTTCTATATGCTTGGTTCTCGCATGAAAAATAGGATTTGCCGCTAGATGCATGGAACTTACATTATCTCCAAATATGTGAGGTTTGGAACTCACAAGTCCCAAATCTGTATACAATGCTTTTAACCATATTGCCTCTTGAGTTGCTATGGTCAAGCCTCTGTACTCTGCTTCAGTTGAGGATAAAGCAATTGTTGGTTGCTTCTTAGAACTCCATGACACTAGCTTCGAACCTGCAAATGCTAAGTAACCAGATGTACTTTTTCTATCATCCTTAGCTCCTGCCCAATCTGCATCTGAGTAGATTTTGATATCCAAATCGAAAGAGTAAGGATAGAATATACCTTCGTTGATTGTACCTTTGAGATACTTAAGTACTCTCTTAGCCGCATCCATGTGTGGTCTTCTCGGTGAGTGCATGAACTGACTAAGCACTCCCACACTATATGAGATGTCTACCCTTGTATGAGTAGCATATATCAAGCTACCTACCAAACTTTGATACTCTTTAATGTCTTCAATTTTCTCACCTTCATAAACACTAAGTTTATGATTCATCTCCAAAGGTGTACCTGCAGGTTTAGTGTTCTCCATTTTGAACTTGAGAAGAAGATCCTGAATGTATCTTCTTTCAGTCAAATACATTCCTTCATCTGTGTATATCACCTGCATACCTAGGAAATATGTGAGCTCACCTAGGTCACTGATTTTGAACTCCTCTTGCATGTGTCTCTTGATCCTTTGAATGCCATTTAGATCATCACCTGTCACAATAATATCATCTACATATACACATAGATAGATAACCTCATTGTGATCCCTTTTGATGAATAGAGAAGGATCTGAGCTGCTAGCTTTGAACCCTTGGTCTTGAAGATATGTAACCAACCTGTAATTCCAAGCTCTTGGAGCTTGTTTCAATCCATACAATGCTTTCTTAAGTTTGCAAACATAAGATGGGTGATTAGGGTTTTCAAAACCTGGTGGTTGTGACATGTATACCTCTTCACTTATCCAACCATTTAAGAATGCATTTTTCACATCAAGTTGGAGGAGTCTCCAATTCCTTGCAGCAGCTACACTTATCAATGTCCTGATTGTAGTCATCTTTGCAACTGGTGAGAATGTTTCCTCATAGTCTATACCATGAGTTTGTGAGCATCCTTTGGCAACTAATCTTGCCTTGTACCTGCAAACTGATCCATCTGAATTTCTTTTAACTTTATATACCCATCGGCAACCAATTACCTTTTGATTCGGTGACATTGGAACCAAATCCCAAGTGTCCATTTCCTTCAATGCATCTATCTCTTCGTTCATGGCCTTTTCCCAATTAGGGTTTCCCTTTGCCTCTTCATAGGTTGAGGGTTCCTCTGAAATAGAGTCTTTTGCCAAGTAGATTGAATGCTTTGTAACAAATGTGGAATCATATCCATACCTTTCTGGTTGTTTCTTCTCTCTTGCTGATCTTCTAGGTGCTTGTTTGGAGCATTCTCCAACCTCTTGCATCTTTGCTTTGCCTCTTGACTTCCATAGCTTGTAATCCCTTTCTCTTTCATCTTGGTCATCGTCTGTATCACTTCTTGGATCCTGGACCTGTGTATCATGCTTCCTTCCTAATTGATGAGAGTCAGAATCAAGATCATATGGTAGTGTTACCTTTTGTTTGTCTTCATCATACCAAGACCTGTGTTCTTCAAACACAACATCTCTACTTGTAGTGAATTGCTTGGTTGAAGGATTGAAGAACCTGTAACCCATCTGAGTTGAATCATATCCAATAAACACTGCCTTTGTTGCCCTTTCATCTAGCTTACCTCTTATTTGTGATGGTACATGAACATAAGCTAAACAACCAAAAACCTTGCAATGTCCAAGACTAGGTTTTCTTCCATGCCATGCTTCATAAGGAGTCATACCTTGAAGTGATTTGGATGGTAGTCGATTGACAAGGTACACTGCAGTTGAAATAGCTTCTGCCCATAGATAATGTGGCAACTTCTTCTCTTCAAGCATTGTTCGAGCTGATCCAACCAATGTCTTGTTTCTCCTCTCTGCAATTCCATTTAGTTGAGGAGAGTACCTGGTAGTCACTTCCCTTTTGATACCTTTATCCTGCAAGAACTCATCAAAATCTTTGGAGAAGTATTCTCCCCCTCCATCAGATCTGAGCTTCTTTAGTGATCTACCTGTATGATTCTCCACATGCGCAAGATACTTCTTGAAGCAATCAAATACTTCATTCTTACTCTTGATAAAGTATAGAACAGTCCATCTACTATGGTCGTCAATAAATGAGACATAATACCTTGATCCTGCCAATGAAGGTTCTTGACTTGGTCCCCATACATCTGTATGTACTAAGTCCAATAAGTTGTTGTGGATGTAGCCTTTGTGGTTGAATGGTTGTCTTTGTGCCTTCCCAATCTGACATGCATCACACCTGTTGATCATGTGTTGCTTTGATATGTTCGGCAGTCCTAGAACACTTTGATCCCTGCATATATCCTTCAAGGTTCTTTCATTCACATGAGCAAGTCTCTTATGCCACACTTCAAGCTCACTTAGGGTTTGAGACCCAAAGTTGAATAGAGCTATGTTCTTGGTATCTCCTACTTCAAAAGTAAAGAGCCTACCATGCTTCTCACCTCGGGCTATCTTCTTGAAGCCTTGACATGGATCTTCCACAAAAGCTCCATGTTGGGTGAACCTAACTTGCAAGCCTTTTTTAACTATTTGGCCTACACTTATTAGGTTTTTAGTTATAGTGGGTACATAGAGAACCTTACTCAAAATGTTTGTCCTGCCATTGGAAGCTTTGACATTACCAATCTTCTCCACATTGTGCTTCGTGTCATCCCCTGTTTGCACTTCATGTCTATGCTTTGGACTTTCCAAGTCAGATAGAAGAGCAATGTTGCCTGCAACATGATTCGAACATCCTGAATCTATGTAGAACAAATGATCATCTTCTTTACCTTCTTTGTGGCTTAGATTCATGAGAAGTAATGAGTCTTCATGTGGTTGATCTTCTGAATAATTGTTGTAGTCCCTTCGATTATAGCTTCTATTGTTGCTGTTGAAGTTGTGTCCACCTCTGCCTCTATTGCCGCCATATCCACCTCTTCCACTTCCTTTCTGGGTCTTCCCATTGAACCAGCAGTTCTGAGTGGTGTGGTTGGTCTTATCGCATATGGCACAAGGTTGAACATTCTGACCTTTGGCTTTGTCTTGCTTTGGTCCTTTCTTCTTCCCTTTCCACTTGCTCTTGCTTGCGAAGTTGGCTTGGGAAGTCTCTTCTTCGTCTTCTTCCTTCTTCTTGCCTTTCTGCTTCTTATCCTTCTTATCTGCATATAGAGCACTCGTTGAATTACCATGATAAGAGTTACCTTCCTTTATGCTATTGTTGGCTTCTTGATTGAAGAGTTGTCCAAGAAAAATGTTGAAGTCTGGAGTTTGCACATCCATGATGAGATCGTAAGCCGTCGTGAAGGATTGCCATTGCTTATCACTTCGAATGCCGTTGAGAATTTGCCTCATGATGACCTCTTCTTCAATCAGCTCTCCAATGGATGCTAACTGATCCGCAACCTCCTTGACCTTGGTAACAAACTCTGTGATGGTTTGTTTAGGTGTCTTCTTCATTTGGTTGAACTCGTTCCAAAGATGATTCTTTCTTGCTTTGGTACTAGCAGAAAAGAAAGTCTCCAGGGCATCCCAAGTCTCTTGAGATGTCTTGCATCCTCTAATATGTGGTAATAGAAAGTCAGAGATAGAGTTTAGTATGTACGACCTTGCTTGAGCATCCCTTGCACACCAAAGTGTGAGCTTATCTGTCTCCTCTTGTGTAGGTGCTCCTTTGAATCTTGGAATAGGCATAGCTTCATCACCTGCTACAATTCCATAAAGATTTCTACCTTGCAAGTAGGCCTCCATTCTGATTTGCCAAGCCGCGTAGTTGTGTCGATCAAGCTTCTCGATCATTGAGGGAAAGCCGTCACCCATCTTGAACTAGCTCTGATACCACTGAAAGAACTTGGAGAAGCTTGTCGAAGGTAGAAAAGTGCATTTCGAAGCGATGAAGTTTGGTCAAGCCAACCGGCACAAGACCAGCCCTTGAGCTTTTGGAGACTCAAATAGACCTTATAGGCATGCTATAAGTGCAAAGAAACACACTATGTACCTTGGAGCATCAAGGAGAATGAGTCGATACAAAACAGATAGGTTCGCGGGTCGACTAGCTCAAAAAACTTACTATCTATGGAAGAGACAATGAACTTCAAATGCCCATAGCGACCAGCGTGATTACAATTAGAAAAAATCCTTTTATGGGAGTGATACACATAGGGTTGAGTGTATGGAATGCACAAAAGTATAAGGAATAAGCAAAATATGCTATAGGAATGAATGCGACATTCACCGGTGGTACTTCCTATTTTTCAGGAATACGCAGAGATTGACCCCGAGGCAGAAAAACTGAGATTTCTCCAAATCTGCTGAACCAAATGCTTTGAAAATTTACAGGCATAAATTAGACACTGATACCTTTCCAATGAGTCCTCTTGCACTCAATTTGGAGCTCTGAGGAGAGAGCAGCAGCCTCTGCAAGATTACTGTTGGCGAAGAAGATGATGCAGAAAATTGAAGGAGCAAGACAATGATGGTCACAAGTGTATGTATATTGCTTCCATGTAATGTACAAGTGATTTCAACTCCTTATATAGCCTCTAGGAGTGTTCCACGACTTTTACAACTTGAATTTGAATTCAAATGAAGGTGGGAATGGTTGTTGGAGGGAATCAATTCACTTCCCTACAATCTAGGAAAAGTGAAGATCTTGATTGATCTACTTTTAGGTGATTGATTGCTTGATTGAATGCAACTTCAACCACCAAAATTTTGTGGGATTTTGGCCCTATATTTGTACCTTTACATGTGTACAACTCAAGGCTTTTACAACGGTAAATGAGCCATCAAAATATTCTCAAAAAATACAATAAATGAGCATACGAAAAAGAATTCTCCAACGGATATTCTTTCGACGCGATAGCCTTTGATGTAGATCAAATCCACCTCAAGCATAGTGTAAGCTTGATGTTCCAACACTTTTGATAGTGGGATGATGGAGAACTTTTTCCAAAAAAGTAGAGCTAGTGCAAGAGACAATAATGCTCAGGAAGGCCAGCTCGATTATTATGGAGTGATTCAAGATATCTTGAAGCTATCCTTTAGGAAGTTTGATTATTATGTTTTTGATGTGAAATGGTTCAAAGTAGTCACCTCTGGAAGAAACGCAACAGTGCGGCAGGATAAAAGTGGTTTGCTTCAAGTCGACTCCAAAAAATTATGGACGGATGAAAGAGATACATTTGTACTTCCTGAACACCATGAGCAAGTTGTTTTTATACTAGATTCGAAGGAACCAAAGTGGCTATTTGTTTTACAAGTCTCCCCACATAGTAGAAAAATTTGTGAGAACATAGATGTAGAAGAAAGTCCATCTGTAGTTGACTCTGAGATTCATTCAATAGTTGAGGAGGAAAAGATCATTGTCCGAGATGAAGAGGTCCTTGAAGAAGATGAGATATACAATGAAGCAATAGATGATGATCAAGAAGAAGCTAGCATGCCAATAGATTTAGAAGTCACCAATATAGAGATAGATATTCTCTGTGCATCAGATCTCCAGAGGATGCTAGAATAGAGGATTTTTTAATCAAACACTTGTACGTACTAATTTTTGTTTATTTTTTTTCCATGCTCTTTTGGACACTACTATTTCTCTATATTACCTTTATTATCATATGCTAATTATTTGAGTTCTTTTGTTATAGAGCATGATGGGAGACAGTCCTCCAGTCACTTCACATTCCATGATAAAGGAACAGTTCTTAGAGTTCATATCTCAGTACCTCTCACATATATGGTTGTTGTGTCATAGTATTGGATCGCTTGTGGTAGCACTCCCCCCCCTCACTCCTGTCGACCTTACTCTTGTCAGCCTCACTCTTGTCGGCCTTACTCCTGCCAGCCTCACTTGCGCCGGTGTCACTCCTGCCAGCCTCACTCTTGCAGGCGGTGCTACTCCCACCAGAGGTATGTCTCCTAGCTTTATGACTCCACCATGACCATCTTCTTAGCCATCCCCTAGTGGCTCTAGTAGTAGACGTGTGCGTTCGACACCTCAGCGTGATACAGGTGCTAGCCTGTCTCGTAGGTTGAGGTCATGCTTTAGAGCAGGACGTTCTAGGAGTGGATCTATAGGTAGCTTTGGAGGAGGCGGCTATTGTGGAGGCAGTGCGAGGGACATTGTGTCGCCCACTTCTACTCCTAAAGCGAGTACCTCAGATATAGGTATGCCACGTGGTACATCACGTACACCTTGGGGTGCTCATGACCATGATGACTCCAAGGTGTATAGTATCTGTGATGGAGCTCCGATGATGGATGCGATCGAAAAGGACATGCATCAGCGTATATGATAGCTTTGCTCCATACAGTTTGGACACTCTATCATGTTGAAATGGAGTGAACAAGATAAAGATCATAAAAGTTATATCACAGAGACGATCTATCAGGAGTTCCAGCCAGGACATGGGCATTCTCTTGTCAGTTCAGAGTGGATTCAGCACACCACATGTGAAGTTATGTCCCATCAATGATCCGAGGCTCGTGATGCTTTCAGAGAAGGCTTACCAAAGCCTGTATGGTTAGATGTTGAGGAGTGGGATATGATTCGCGATGATCAGTAGCAAACTCCTGACCGATATCGCCAGAAGTGAGATGCCGCAGCCACATGTTTAGATACGGTTGGACCGTCACATTTGGGCAGCAGTGGATATGACACTATGCTTCACAAATTTGTAAGTATCGTTTGGTTTATTGAATTTGTTTGTGTTAAGCATATCATGTGTGGTCATCTAATGTTTTGTATATTTGTTGCAAGAGTTGGCAATGGGTCGTACGCACGGAGGAGGCTTATGGATATTGTCATGGATTGATTGCACTATTGGAGGACTTGGAGGGACGCGGTGTGATCATTTCATGGGAGCATCTGCGATGAGGTGATGAGTTAGAAACTTGGTTTTTACTTGTTGTTTGTAAATCTCATGTGAATTTGTCTCATTTCATGAATGTTCTTTGTTGCACGACTACTGATATGGACGTTTCGATCCTTTTGTGCATGTGTATGGCAATGGTGTGCCACAATTTTATATTTGGTCCGTATATGGCAGTGGTACACCAAAATTTTGTATTTGATTCTTATATGGTAGTGCTTTGCCATATTTTGTATTTGCCTCATATATGATAGTGGTTTGCCACACTCTTGTACATGCTTCATTTATGAAATATATAACTTTTTTTGTACATGGTTCTTGGTTCATGGTTCATTATGATCATCTCTTTTCTGTGCGATAGTATTTTGCTTTATGAAATCATATTTCAATTGCCATTAGAGTACACATCACATGTACTCGGTTTTTTTTGGGCAGAGTGTATTGTCTTTTGCTAAACAACATAATGGTAATGTTGTTGTAGCAAAAGACAACACACTCTGCCCAAAAAAAAAAAATTGCAGATATGGTTGTCGGTATGCGCGATGGTACTCCCACGATGGTCATCGGTATGGGCCATGGTACACCTGACAGTCGCCAGTATAGGTGTCCGTATGAGCATCGGTATGAGCGCTGAAAATACCGATGCTCATACTGATGCCTATACCGATGCTCATATCGTCGTTTTGGTTTTGACACCTATACTGGCACTTACACTGACATCAGGGGAAAAACGTGCCCATTCAATATCCTTGGTAGAAGCCTCAGTATATGACCGATATGTTGTAGAGATAAATGTGTGATGGTATTTCAAAGATATATTTATTATGCCATGAAGATATTAACATTTTTTTTATAGACTTCATGTCTCTTATTTCGAAATTAAAGCCTAAAGATTATTGATTCCTATCTATTTTTTTTCTTCACTTGTTGTGAGAATCAGATAATCAACATATAAATCATTTTAAAAAAAACACACTCATGATCATGCATATACACTGATACCTTTGCATCACAACTATTTTTTTATTCATTATTTCTCAAAAAAAGTTGCATGGCCCTTAGTGTTGATATATTTCAGTAGTGATGCATGTGAACACACTTAGGACCATCGGGGCAATTTTTTCCCCTCTTTAGGAGGTTTTTTTCCCCGGCTTGTATATATGCCTATAACCCTAATGGGTGAATTACCTTTCTCAGTAATTCGTTTAGTGTTGTGTTATGATCCAAGCTCCTTCTTCTTCCTTATGTTGTATACATGCTTCAAACTCCAACAATTGGTATCAAAGCAAGTCGCCGCTTCAGCACCGTAAACACCCCTCCAATCACAGTCTCAGAATCACATGACGACAATTAGGAGATCAAACGGAGTCACTTTATGACATCAAAATTTTGATCTTAGCTCATTCTGGCCTCCAAACACACTATCATTGTGCATGTGCAGGCAATTTTGACTTTTTGCACCACACATATATACAAGGTTTGGATTCGCTAGTACAAGGGCCTCGAAGTCTTCTACAGGTTTACCAGATCTTAACAAGGTGCTTCTGTTCAACTTTTTGAGATACAATCATTTCTTTGCATCAAGGTATTTAGTTAGTGGCCATTGCTGAAAGCAATGATATATTCTATATGTTGGCTATTGAGGACAATTGGATAGTACTAATTAAGTGTTATGGACATATATGATGCATCATGTATTGGGAGTGAAAGGTGATGTTCTTTCATGGATTTTTAGTAGGACCCCATGGATCACAAAGGTGATAACTTCTCAAACTCATGGTGCAAAACTCAATGTAGAAGGCCTAGGTGATTTTGAGGTAGAGTGGCACTTGGGTCGAGACTTAAAGACTATCATATGCATGTTAGGCTACAAACAGTGGTCAAAATTATCTTACCAACTCCCATTATAGGATATGAGGAGTTCTTTGCACATGTGATAGTATTCCCTATAGGTGCAGGCTCAAGTGAACTGAAGAAACCGTGCTGCGAGGTAATATATTTGGTTGCCCCACTATCAAAGTACCAAATATCTGAGTCTACTACAAACATACATTGATATGGGAAGATGGTCATAGCTACAAAAAGGAGTGAATGCCCATTCATCATTCTGCACAAGATTACCAGATTTTGTTAGATACGCTTGCTTCTTTGTATGTCATGTAATCAAGCACATGTTTCTTAGTTAAAAAAGCAATTTGAATATGTATGTATGTATGTATGGATGAAAATAAGTAAATGGATATATATGTTACATGCATAAAAGTATTTTAACGAGAAGTTGAAAGCATTGATAAAATCATTCTAGATGCATTATTCATTTCTAACTTATTCAAAGGATTACCCAAATACTTTCAAAGATTTGTTACTATACTTTATTTGGTTGCAAAACAAAACCCAAATATGTATGCTTTTGATGAGTTTCTATCTCTTCTTTTGCAAGAAGAGCAATCAAGAGTAAAAAAAGTGGTTTGTTTAATTTTGACACTATTCATATGCTCATTTTGCACAGGATACCAAAATTTTCCATGATTTTTTGGCTTTGTCAACCATATAGTGGTCAATTTACTCCTTGATACACTTATTGGTGTGAACATATTTAATCTCACATAATCCTTCAAGTTGGTCATTACTATTCATTAATTCATTTTTCTAGGAAGATTGTTGAAATCTCTCCTAGAATTTGACACTTGGTCATCCTTCTTTGAGCCTTAGAGGTGTTTGGACTCTTCTAGCTCCATTATCATTCTATTCAATTATCTTCCATCATGGCATCAAAGGTCTCAAGCACGTCTGGTGGATCAGGGTCTAGTGCCAGTGTTCCAAGGAGGAGCTATAACTTGCAGGGCAAAGACCATTTTGAGATTCAAAAATTTGATGGCACAAACTTTGCTCTATGGAAGAATCAGATTAAAGATGTGCTGATTCAAAGGAGGTAATGGAAGCCAGTAAATGGGATTTCAAAGGCTTGCTGACATGGATGAAGATGATTGGGATGAGTTAGATGAAATGGCCAGGTCTACCATTCGCTTGCACCTGGCAGAGAATGTTTACTTTATAGTATTAGACTACGAAAGTGCAGAGGAGCTTTGGAAGAAGTAATGCAATACATATGAAAAAGAGACGGCATAAAATAGTGTATCTGATGAGAAAATTATATGACCTTCGCATGAAGGACACAGATAGTGTTGCTGCTCATCTAAATGATTTTGATGCTATATTCTTCTAGTTACATGCTAAGAAAATGGATATGGATAATGAAAGGAAAGTAGTCTTGTTGTTATGCACCTTGCCATCATCATGGGATATGCTTTGCACAGTTATTAGCAATAGTGCACCTAGTAGTAAACTGGTCTATGATGACATATGTGGAGCACTCTTGAGTGAGGAGATTCGTAGAAAATCTATGGTTGGCACTCAGAGTGGAGATGCATATGATGTTCATGATTCTTACCAAGGAAAGAATCAACGAGGTGGCAAGAGCAAGAATAAGGAAAAGAATGGTCAATGGAATAAGAGTAGAAGTAAATCAAGGAAGAGGGATATCAAATGCCATTATTCTCATAAGAAGGGACACATGAAGAAGGACTATTATGCATTAAATAATGTTAAATGTAAAGGACATAATGTTGATAGGCTTGTTAAACAACTACCTGTACCATCTACTTTAAATCTCGTTCATACAAATGTGTGTCGTCCTATGCCCACAAGGTCATTAGGTGGTTCTCTTTACTTTGTCACTTTCATAGATGATGCTACTAGAAAAGTTTGGGTATATCCTATCAAATCGAAGGATGAGGTATTCCCTACTTTCACAAAATGGCATGCTTCAATTGAGACTAAAAAAGGAACTAAGCTCAAAGCTTTACATTCAGATAATGGAGGTGAGTATACCTCACATGAATTCAACCTTTCTACTAGTCTAGAGGAATTCGTAGAGAGTTTACAGCTCCTTATACCCCATTACAAAATGGTGTAGCTAAAAGGATGAATAGAACTATTCAAGATAGAGTAGTCTCTATGCTGCATCATGCAAACATTTCACAAGGCTTTTGGGCAGAAGCAGTATTGACTGTAGTTTATGTGATTAACCTCTCACCTAGTACTGCCAAAGATTTGAAAGTGGCACATGAGTTATGGATAGGGAAGCCACCATATTATGATCATCTTCGAGTTTTGGGTGTGAATCATATGTTCATATACCCAAGAATCTTAGAAAAAATTTGGACCACAAGTCAAAGAAATGCATTTTTTCTTGGATATGGTTGAGAAGGACAATTCGGATATCGCTTATGGGATCATGAAACACGATCAGTGATAAGAAGTAGTGATGTCAATTTCAATGATTCTAAGATGCATGAATAGCCCATTAAGAGTGGTGTTTGAGGATACTATTCCTCCAGTTAGCATGCATAAAAATGCTACACATAGGGACGTTCAAGAGAATGTTCGGCTAGATCAATCTGCAAGAGTTTCTCTTCAGCAACCAGTGAGACAGTTTGCACGTGTCTCACATCCACCTGATAGATATGCTCTAGGTTTAGATTTTGTTATGCTAACAGATGCTGGTGAGCCTTCTTGCTACAGAGAGGCTATGCAGATAGAGGATCATGTCAAGTGGGAGGGTGCCATGAAGAGTGAGTTGGTTCCTCTTATGACTTGTCGATTCTCAAAAGGAATTTGAGTCAAACATTTGATATGAAGGATTTGGGGGATGCCAAACATACTCTTGGCATGCGCATTACTCGTGATAGGAGTAAAAGATGTATATACTTGTCTTAAAGTAAGTACATAGCCAAAGTACTTCACAAGTTCAATATGCAGGGTGGAAAGTCATTGAGTACACATTTACCCACATATGTGAAATTGAGCAAGGATGATTGCCCCAAATCAGATGAGGAAAAGGAGTTCATGACCAAAATCCCATATCAGTCTACTGTTGGTAGTCTCATGTGCGCTATGGTAGCTACGAGACCAGACATTTGCATTTGCAGTGGGAGTTGTGAGCAGATAAATGTCTAATCCTAGAAACAAACATCGAGAAGCGATCAAGATGATTTTGAGATATCTGAGTGGCACTAATGACAAGTGTCTATGCGTCGATAGAGGGAAAGCATCCATGATTGGTTACATACATTCTGACTATGCTAGTTGTGTAGACAATCATAAGTCTACATCAGGGTACATTTTTCATTTTGTTGGAGGTGCTATCTCTTGGAGATATCATCTTCAAGAATGTACAGTTGTTTCCACCACTAAAGCAAAGTATGTTACAACAAGTGAGGCATGTAAAGAAGCATTGTGGCTTTCTCGTCTTGCTTGTGATATGAGTTTACCTCAGCATGTACCTCATTTGCTTAGTGATAGTCAAATTGCCATTGCTTTGGCCAAGAATCTGATCTATGCAAAGACCAAACACATTGAGGTGAGGTATCACCTCATTAGAGATTGCTTAGCCACTGAGCCCATTATTCTTGAGAAGGTTCACACTTGAGATAATGTTGCAGATGCTTTGAATAAAGCTCTACCATAGGATAGCTTTCAACATTATTGTCACTTGATGGGTGTTACTTGATTCATGATCTTATATAGTCACTTGTATATTGTGTAACATGCCCATCAGGTGGGATGTATAGTTTGTATACTTACACTCAGGTATTCTTTATCATTCTTTATTTTTCTCCCATCCTTACTTTGGCCATATTGGCCTTTAGTGGGAGATTGTTACTGTTAGTGTCCATGTGAAAGGCCAAATGGCCACTGGACACTTCTTTGTATATGTTCTTTAATAAAATATATAGTGGCTTGGTTTGCCACAGACTATAAGTTCGACCACATTTGTAACACCTAAGAAGTCTGTGTTCGTGCTCCCTACGTACTGTGTTTTTCTGTATATTCTGTAGCCTCTGTGCAGAGTATCGTGTGTGGCACTTGGACCTCGATTTTCTACTCAAAGGATATCATCATGGATCTCTCGCGAAGGAGAGCGCACTGTGGTGCAACACCATCAAAATACTTCAAACTTTTCAACCAGACATGGCTGAAATTCAACGTGATACTCAGCCCAATTTCGATGTACATTTTTAGGATGTATTACACGAGGAACATGTCTATCAAAGATGCACAATCTATGGTAAAATGGTTGCAAAAGACATTGAAAAATAGCAAGTTGAGTGCTCCTTTACTTGGTAGAACAATATCAAGATCTCTTCATGCATCAAGTGAGTTTGTGCATGTGTCTCTTATTGCGACTACATTTACTGAAGAAGCTCCCACTTTTCAAGATGCATGTGATGATTCAAACTCGATGAGCAAATGCAATGGGAATTGGATTCTATTCAAAAACTTGTACTTGGGTGTTATGCGAATTGAGAAAAGTAAAAAATGTCATTGGTACTAAGTGGGTTTACAAGACTAAAAATTCAAATGGTAGCATTTATCTCGACAAATCTAGAATAGTTGCAAAATTTTATGTGCAAAAATATGGCATTGATTATGAGGAGAATTTTGCACCTACTTCATAAATGACTACCATTCATATTGTGATTGCATTGGATACCCCATGGTTGGAAATTGCATCAATTAGATATCAAAATAGCTTTCTTGAATGGCGATTTGCAACAAGAGATTTATGTGAAGCAACCTGCTGGATTTGCCATCAAAGGTCAAGAGCATATGGTTTGCCACTTGCATAAGGCTTCATATGGACTTAAACAAGCTCCACGTGCATGACATGGCAAGATACATAAGAACTTGATTGCTTTTGGTTTTACATGTAGTTGAATTGATAGCACACTTTGTGGGATGATCTTATAGTGTTTATTCTTTATGTTGATGACATTCTCTTGATTGGGTAATGTGATGAAAATTTTGACATGCTTGTGGTTTATTTGCAACATAACTTTGACATCACATAACTTGGTCTTTTGGAGTATTGTCTTGGCATCTAATTTGTATTTGTTGAGGGGACAATCGTTGTGCATCAAGCAAAGTACATTGAGAAACTACTTTAGTGTTTTGGCTTTGAGGATTGCAAGCCTATCTCAACACCAATGGAAATAGAATTTAAGTTCTCAATTAAGGATGCAAATAATGCATTTGATACTTATCTATATCATCAAGTCGTGGGATGTTTGATATATGCATGTAACACAAGGCCATACCTACAATATGCAGTTTGCTAGTTGAGTTGATTATGTATAGCCATGGCATTGAGCATTGGAAAGCAGTAAGATGTGTTTGATTATGTCAAAGGCATTTTCAGATGAGCTTGGGTCTCTTTCATGGTAGTAAATATGAGATTAAAATGGGATTCATAAAAATTAGAAGCAAGATTAGATGTGAATAAGGTCTAAGTTTCCATCAGCTTTGGTTGTCCATTAAGGGTGGTGGGCAGGAAAATTTGATGGGCCAACAAATAAATATGTAAACTTCTTCAAAAAGTACATTACAATGATGATCAAGGTGGATGGTGTTAGGTGTTAGTGTTGAGAGGGAGAATCATGGCTGAAATAACCATTTTGATGAATTCATTGGAGCTACATCTACATTGTCCACTCAGAAATAGGATTATATAAAAGTTGTTTCTAGGATTAAGAAGGGCAAGGCTCTAATAAATGTTCTAGATGGATTGATGAGCGTACCAATATCTCAAAATTGCTAGAAATAAATGGATCATTGTTTAAGGAAAAATCTTTGACCTAGATGGTCTCACGGATGAATCTTGTATTGCCATCAAGGATGTTCTTGTGGACCCCCTCTTCAGGTAATGACAATAAGCATTGAGGTATGGTTACCTCCCAAAGTTTTGAAATAATGGAGTTAATTAATTTAATTCATAAGAAAGAAAAATATGTGCTTACTAACTAGAGGCTGATTATTTGCATTATTCTCAAAGTTGTGGCCAATAGAATGATAAATTTTCCAAAAAGAACAAAAGTTTTCATAAAGGGGAGATTCATTCTAGAAAAAATTCTTGATATTTGGGAAGGCATGGATGATGACAAAGGGTCATTTAAAGAATTTATCTTTTCTAAGATCAACTTAGGTAAATTATAAACTTCATTCTTCAATCTTTGAAGGACCTTGGATTGGCTTAAAATTTCATCGAGGGTATCCACTCTTTGTGGAAACATCTCGGCTAGTATTAACATCAATGGTAAACTCTCCTCCTCCATTCTACCAAGAATTTTCCCCCTTGTATCATTTCTCTTTGCAAATTTTATTGGATGGTTTCATTTTCTTGGTAGAGAATTATCCTTAAGGACTCCATTAGAGGTATATCTCTCCTTAACGAAAAGGATCAACTAGTTCTCATGATGTTTGATAACAATACTAACATGCTCCTTTGAAATAATATTTAGTGTGTGAGGGCGTTTTGGAAGTGACTTCAATTGTTTTGCATTGCATCTAGATCCGAGGTCAACCATGAGAAGACTGCTTGGAAGACCCTTACGCATCCACCCCCTCAACTCATTCTCAATCATTGGTGCAAAGAGATCCCTACATGTTATATATTTAGATTTTTGGATATCTCCATGGAATTCTAGATCTTGAGGACTAAATGATGGAATTGGATGTTTAACAAGCTTGATGGTAAATTGTAATATTGGAAGGATTGCACTTCAACATAGATAGAAGGGATTTATTGGTGAACACCTTCCTAATATCCTCCACCATCTGTTTCTGCTCACATTGGAGGCCTTTTGACAAGGATCTCTTCAAGCTTGAGGTAATTTAATAAATTTCTTGTGGAGTAGAGACCCTAATAGAAGGTGCATCCCCAAGATCACATGGGATATTTGCTTCCCTCCTTAGGATAAGAGTGGCTTGTGAATCCTCACTATGATGAATTTGGCTAACAAAATTACAACTAAGTGGATGATCAAAGATTAGTCAAACCAGTGAGAATATTGGGCTTAAATTCTATTAAAAAACAAACATCATATTTCACTAGTTGGGTTCACCCATTGGAAAAACCATGAGATCTTTGTGTTCCTCTTCTCTCCCTTCAGAGTTTCCCTAATTTTATCTCCTCTATATGGACTTTTGGAAAATTTTAAAAATTCATTATCACCTTAATTCCGAAAGGAAGTGGGTAGTTGGTATGGAATAAAATAACTCCATTTGCTTCCCTATCATTGGTGTGATTCCTAGCACAAAAGATCATATTCACAAATGAACTCACTATTGGATGTAGCTTTGGAACTATGGCACTCAGATTTGGATCAAATAAGAGGAAATTGATAGCAGTATTGGGTTAGATTATGAGGATTGGTTACGAATCAAAAGAAGAATTGCATATTGAATTGATGAGGACTTATGATTATTTCACTAAAAAGTTCTTCCTCACTCAAGAAGTCCTTAGAAGAAAGGAAATCACATTGATGAAATCCCCAAATTAAATATTGTTGTATTTTGAATAAAAAATGGTGTATTCAATGGTCTTGTCACCCTCTAATTGAGATGTAGACATTTATTCTACTTTGATAAATTATCGTCTATAAATTATCTGGATATAAAGGAATCGGAACCTCTATAAATTCCCTTTGTCACTCTGTACCAAAGGACAAACCTAGGGACTTGTGGAGAAAGAGACTATACCTCAATCCCCCTCAAGTGCATATAGTGGGGATTCACGCTGTACTTATCAATCCGAGGAGTATCAAAACCTAGCCGAGTGTATGAAGACATGCTTTCAAATGACGATCAATGCAAATGAGCTTCCCAAAGAGTGTAAACAAGGCTTAGACTATTCCAAACAAGCTTCAACTGTCAGTCATGGTGTCATGATACTTGGAGCAGCAGCCAATAGTAAATTGAGCTTTTCTCTCAGCTCCGAACTCCGAATATAGCAAAAAGCATATGCGTTTCGAAGCTCTCATGAAGACGCATCCAATGATTGTATTTTCACTCAATTCGGACGCTTCTACGTGAAGTTATGAGCAAAATACTGAGTCACAGGAATGACCTTCCTACACTTAAGCACTTCCTACACTTCACACACACATTAACAACAGCAAACAAACACTTTCATGGATAGACAACATTTCCTAACACTCTTTTCAAGCAACACACATGCACACAAGCTCACAAAGAAGATGATACAGAGAGGATAAGACACAAATTCGAAATTTTGTGCTCTTGATTCTCACAATGGCAAAAAGTCTCTACAATGAGTCACAAATTGACTTATATACATGTGCCCTAAAAATGGTCCTTTCACACAAGAGACCGGCACTTTATTCACTAAAAGGTTAATTTCCTACTAATTTACATGGATAAGCTACTAATCTCCATGGGTATGCATCTAGAGGACTCCTCTAGTGCATTTACAACGAAAAATATGTTACAAAAATGGTTATAACACAAAGATAGAGTGTCCAAATCGGAAAAATTTTGGGGCCCTTCTTTTTCTCTGCCTTTTTCTCTTCTTAGCTCTGCAACACTCTCCCCCTCTTTGTCTCTGTCATCCCTTGACAGGCTTTACTTCTTGTCTGTTGCTTGTTTTCCGCATGCATCTCTTGGTCAGTTCTGCCGACTTGTTAGACTAGCATTCCGTTTTAATGGCCATGTTCTTGATTCTTCTTTTACATTCTTCTGGGCCTGATGCATTCGTGTTGCCTGTTCTTTTCTTTTGCTTGCCCGCAACCCGTGGATCATTTTCCAATTGCTCCTTAAATCTAGGTTGTTGTGTTAAGTCAGGCTGCCATGCACGCCACCAGTGGAAGGTATGAAGGTGTAGTTCTTCAACCTTTGATGTGGACTTTCCGAAGATCAAAAGGTTGAAGCACCTTCTTGGGGGTCTGGAACCACCGAATATCTTCTTGCACTTCTTCATGGATACTTCCTGGCCTTGGTTCCTCCTTCCTGCCTACGTGCTTTTCCTTGATGTGTGCCCCTGTGGGGCTCTGTGCAGACATGGGTGTTGCACCCCTGCAGGGCTTCTTGCAGAGATATATCTTTGAATGTAATCTTTTAGTGAAGCTTCTTTCTTTGTCTTCTTCTTTTCTTCTTTTTGCTAGACTCTCCCTCAACACTGCCCCCCTCCTGAACTCTGTCGTCCCCGACAGGCTTTGGAAGTCGATGGGAGTATGTTCTGTACACTTTTAGCTCTATTTCGTTAAGCATATTAGCTTCATGTATCATTAGTTGCTTCCACTGTTCTGCTTTTACATCGTCATGTGGTGGCTGTGTGTGGTCAGCGAAGAAGCTTAGCTCATATGCCACTAATCTGGCATTCAAGTTGGATGATATCTTTAAGAAGATCTCTGAATCAATTTCAAAAAACACTGTGAAAAAGGCTTCTTCGAATGTTTGCATATATGTACTCGGTAAAAACATAAGCCTAGAATAATATGCCATTATTGTGGGTCGGCTGGGCATAACAGATAGATAAAAAACGAGGATATATGTTCCTTGATTAATGCCAATAAAATTTAGAAATGTATAAGCCGCGTTCTTGAACACCTTCAAAACTGTAAGAATCATGCTTAGGATTTTATTTGTCATCTTGATGGTTAAATCGGGGATTGTTGTGTAACAGTGTAGCCAAAATTCGATGGTTTTTACCATGTACTTCTCTGTCGGTAGATAGTTATGAGGTGGACTTGGAAGTAGCGGATAGTTCAACCACTGTTTATTAATCACGCCATTATTTTGCATGTCCGAAAATTCTCTTGCTTCTCTGTGGCGTGGTGTTGGGCAAAATGAAGGATTTACCAGCTTCAAATTCCTCTTGAGTATAATTGAATGTAGTATTTGTGAAGTGCAGCTGCTCGTCTGGATTTTTCTGTGTGAGTTTCTTTATGTATTGCCTTGTTCTTTCTTTCAATAATCTATATGGAATGTTGAAAGGCTTCATTATCGTGTCCAAGTCTTTGCCCTTTATTTTTGCTTCCTTCATTACTTTGATCACTTCATTTTCAAAATTTTCTGTCAATCGGGACACCAATAGTGCCTGTTCCTTCTGACTTATTTCTGCAGTATATGGCATTGGATGATCATCACATGGGTCCGCCATCTGCTCTTTTATTGCAGAATCATAAATCGGGGGAGATAGAGGACGTACCTCTACCTCGTCAGTAGGATTCTCTTGTGTTGGCTCTACTGGTGTCCCGATGGACACTTTTTTCTCTGCTTTAATTTCCCATTGGGCAAGGTGTTCATTCTTCTCTTTAACTTCTTGCATGGCGGCCCTGAGTGCCTCTTTTGTTGTAAGCAGTTCATTACCAATTTCTGCGACCTGATCCATGTTTTCACTGTAACTCATTGCAAGTTTTCTGTGGGCAGTGTTCAGCTATTTCTTAAGTTCATTGGTTTCATTAACATACCTACGTTCCCATTCTTCTCTTAGGGCTTGCTCTTGTTTCAGCAAATCTGCGTATTTCTCAATCTGATCTCTTAGTTCCTTCTGGTCAGTAGCAGAAGTCTCTTGTTTTTCTATAGGTTGGTCATATAGTAATGCCTTCATCAGTTCTTTATTTCGATTGCGTAAATTATCATTTTCCTCCATGTATACTTTTAGTTGTGTTTCCAGCAGATTACTTCGAGCTTTCATCCTCTCTTTGTCAGCTTCGCTGGCTTCATGTAGTCTTTGTAAGTCTGTCAGTTGTGTCTGTAGCTGATGATGCTATTTGATCAATGTATTACATTGTTCCTTGACTGTGGCTATCTCCATATCCTTAGCTGAAATTGCTTGTTGGGCCTTGATGAGCTGTGTGGACATTTGCTCACTCATGACTTGAAACTGATTCTTCTCCCGCATGGCCTTGTCATAATCCGCATATGTTTCATTTGTTGTTGCGTGTCCATGGCCGTTTGTATCATTTGCTTGACAACAGGTTTCAATTGAGTTACATCAACATTTAACCATGTGGTAGGGATGCTAGGTTCTTCACCTGTTGTAACATCTTTTCCTTTTGCTACATGTAAAGTAGTATCATGGGGCTGTCAAATATGGAGTTGTATCCGTGGCTCAACCTCCCTATGGTCAATCTTGCCTTGTGGCATATCGTCAGGTACTTCAATCACAATTGGTTCCTTATTTTGAAGGAAACTGTCTCCTTTATCCATGCATGCCTGTACTTCTTCTTTTACAGGTGGCACTGCCTCTTTAAATTGTGATTAGAGCTTCCTTGATGCTGATTTTAGACTGACCATTCAATTGAATAACATGTATTTGTTTAGTAGATGTTTCTAGGCTCTTTTCCTGTGATTGTTGATTGTGAGGTGTAACTTCGACCTGATTAATCTCTGTATATCCTCATTGTGTGTTTCTGTTCTTATGTCAGTGTCTAATGTGTCCTTCTCGGGGCTAGATTCTTCATTAGAGCTCGAATCTTCCAAGCCCAGTTCTTTATATCTGGCAGTTTGTTCTGGGGTATGTTCTTTATCTTTTTGTTGCTTTCTTTGGCTTGCTTGTCTGTATTGATGACCTTGAACATTCAAATTCACTTGCCCCTGCATATAAGTGTGCGTCTCTTCTAGAGCTGTTGAGAGGTCCCTTTTTGTAATCGGCTGTTGTGTCAAAGGAATTTTTGGCAATGTGTGTGTCCTCTTCGATTGTGGTGTCTCTTGAGCTTCTTCTTCCCTAAGGCATTTAGTCCCTCTCATGGGTTTCTTTGAACTGGTTCCTACTTCTTCAATAGAGATGATTGTTTTCTTTTTCTTTGGAACCATTGCTGACTTTGCATATTTTGCAATCTTTGTGGAATTTGGCATCAAACGTAAACAATTTTTCATTTCAAGTGCCTCATAGATGAGCAATATCAATGTTGAACTTCCATTCAAAAACTTTTTCTGACCCCACTTTTTCTTTGCTTCAAATAGGCGGTCTTGAATATATGGAGTCATGTTTACTTGATTTCCCACTTGTCTCATAGCATGTGAGAGTAATTGCACAACAATTTTTTGAGGTGTTGTGTATCTATGCATACTCGGGAAACAAAAATGTTGGTGTACTAAATGAACCGAGTCTTCAATATCTGTTCTATTGATTTCCAAGAACGTTCTCTTTTTGGGATCGTGACATTCATCCTTGACATTGGTTAAACCATTTTGATTCCATCCAAAAGCTCGGTTGATCAACTCATGAGTGAATTGTTTTCCATGTACCAACTTTGTCAAGCACTCTGGCTTCAGGGACTGATGGCTTATCTGATGCCGATTGTAGTATATTCATAACCTGTGTGCATCTCTGGAAATCTGGCAAATATATTGGAAGTCTTAAGAATTCATCAATACCAGCCCTTGCCCATACATCTGTCATGCGAGGTAGTCCTTGTATGATAGTCTTGAAATCTTGAGACATGATAGGAAAGTAGTGATCTCTATCCATGATCTTAATGGTAGCCATAAAAAG
This sequence comes from Ceratopteris richardii, assembly GCA_020310875.1. NCBI lineage: Eukaryota > Viridiplantae > Streptophyta > Polypodiopsida > Polypodiales > Pteridaceae > Ceratopteris > Ceratopteris richardii. The sequence continues at coordinate 59,270,352 of CM035441.1, read as the reverse complement.
AAGCTCGGACACTGGTTGATCGTCCAGAAACCAATGACCTCTTGCCTTTGTGATTGATTCCAAGGGAAGAAGCTGGACTTCTTCCTCTTGTGTAGCCTCAGAATTATTAGATGCCATCTGCACTCAGTATATAGCAGTAATTAGTGGCAAGCTAGCATCAAGAATCATCCTTACACTTATCCTTCATTAGTTTGGCAACTCTCCGAGTGTATTGTGTCGTCCCTTCCCCGTGGGTGTGAGAAAGGTAATACCTGGAATTTTTCACACTTATTTATATATTTTTTGGTTTGTGTCTGAAAGAAAACAGAAAAGTTACTTCATAGCCGAAGCGGTTATTGAATTATGAGTTATTTTCCTTAGGATTATTTGTACAAGTGCTCTCCTATTCCCCAGGAGGGAAATGTGCTCCACTACCCTGAAGTAGAAGAAGAATGTGCCGAATGCTTGGCCTTGTAATGTGGCCCTATCATGCATACTTTGGATTCTTGTGACTCCAAATGTGTGCAGCTCAAATTACTTGGTTGATGCATACAGATTGTCTTGCCTGTCAGCATCCAAATCTGCTTTACTGCCTTGGTATAGTCTGTATTCCTAGCATTCCTAGAGAATGTAGTGCTTTTCATGTAGTGCTTTTGTTTAGTTCGTTGTTCAAATCTTTGAGTAATTTTTGTTGCATGGCGGGGTTCTTGCTCTATCCTGTAGTGGTTTATCTTCTGTCGTCTTGCCTTTAGATCATACTGATTGTTTTTCATTTGAGCACATGACTTGGGAATCCATATTCACGTTCGGGCTACCTGGGCAGCTATCACCTTCTTCGGAATCCATACTCTAGCAATTCTTTGTGGACCTAGGTGTCTAGAGCAATTTGCCTGCTTGTTTGGTGGTTCGTTCTGACATTGATAGTGGTTCTGTTGTTGAAGATATGCAGCCACTTGATCCTTTCTAATCCAATCCTGTCTAGTGTAAGGAATAGGGTATATTTTAATGTGTACAGATTCGTAATAGTCTTGCTGACTTGTCTCTCTTGTGCTTGGTTCCTCACTGAGGCTGTTATGGGATAGAACACTAATCATGTGATTGACTGGATTAAAAGATTGTGTGCAAGCGAGATTCGGTACATTCTCACATGAAGTACTCGATGATGGGGTTTCCATAGTGTGAGTGATCATACATTCATCAGCGTGTTCGTTTGATTGAGTTCTCAGTTCTATACATTTGGCTTTGATCGATCGTTCATCTACCATGTTGAACACCTCACGATGTCCTATCTTGGCCGAGATGTATCCTAGGGCCAACTGAATAGTCACTTCATATTCATATATCCAGTCTTGACCTAACACAAGCTCTTCTAATAAATCATGATCTTGGCATACTAAGAGTTTCTGTTCCATTGTGTTGTTTTCGAGATGTAGAGGTAAGGTAATTTCTCCTATACATTTGGTAATTTTTCATCCTATTCTAATCAGTTGTGCCTTAGAGGGCCGTAGTATTTCCTATAGTTTTTGGGTCAATGAAAATTTGATACAGCTTATAGCAGCTCCTGTGTCAATGAGAGCATCCACCAAGTGGTACTCTGTCGTTCCAGCACCCAAATTCAGATAAGGTTGCGTTACTTGCTGAGCTAGGTTTTCAGTGGCTCTAAGATTAGCCATTGGGACGAGTTCCTCTCCTAGTCAATATCTCTCATCTCTCTCTCTCATCCACTCTTTTCGTTTCCTGATTCGTTCTAGTGCTTCTTGTCTGGCTTCTTCTCATATTCTTTCTTCCTCTATGTGCCTATTTTTACCCATTATTAATCGTGACATTATCTCTTCAGTCAATGGCTCTAGATATTTTTTCACCCGACATCCACTGATATAGTTTGGTAATAGTTCTCCATCTAGGGTTGCTAAACTGATGGCTCCACTGGTAGATATACGATTGATGATCAACGGGCCATATCCTCTTTTCTGTAGTTTCTTTGCATGTTGTTTCAAAGTATAAACCAAAACTAGATCTCCTTCCCTCAAATTTTTATCTTTAATATGAGCATCAAAATAGGCTTTATGTCGCCTTTTAGCAGCATAAATCCCTGCTACCGCTTGTAACCTGGTTTCATGTAACTTTTCTATTTGATCCAATTGAGCTGATAGCTCATGTCCAGTCCACTCATAAGTTGTTGCTACTCTGAGATGGGTATTAAGAAATCAATTGGCAAAAGAGCATTCTGTCCATACACTAAGTTAAAAGGGGTAGTTCTTATGGTTGTTTTGTAGGCTACTCGGAATGCCCATAAAGCATGATGTAATTGTTTATCCCAATCAGATCTTCCATTGTTGACAATCTTAGTGAGGACTGTGCATAAGATTTTATTTGAACTTTTGGCCTGTCCATTAGCTTGCGGGTGATATGGGGCTGATTTCTTATGAATTACTAAGAATCCATTTAGTAGGGATTCTATCACTTCATTCACAAAATGCGTGCCTCTATCACTCACGATTTCTATAGGTAGTCCAAATCTAGTGAATACGTTCTCAAAGAGAAACTTAGCCGTAGTCCTTGCATCGTTTTTCTTGGTTGCTTTGGCTTCAATTCGTATAGCTGAGTAAGTGCATAAATCATCCACGTATACCTCCATGCTTTTTCTCAAGAACTCCTTGAATACATGACACATCAATCTTTGAAAAGTGGTTGGGGTGTTGGTTAGACCAAAAGGCATGACTCTAAAGGCATGTATTCCCCATTCAGTTGCAAAGGCTGTTTTATGTTGGTCCTCAAGAGCAATGGCTACCTGATTATACCCTGAAAATACCTCTAGAAAACTATAAACTTCCTTCCGTGCTACTCTTTCCAAAAGATGATCCGTGATGGGTAATGGGTAACTATCCCTTATGGTGGCAGTATTTACTTTTTTCAGATCAATGCATACCCTTAACTTGCCATTCTTTTTCGGTACAACCACCAATGGTGACACCCATTCCGTGTGTTCGATCTCATATATGAACCCAGCATCTAACAACTTATCTATTTCCTCCTTGATTTTTGCTGAGTAAACATCGTTATATGTGTATGGTCTTTGTTTGGAAGGTTTAGCTTCAGATGTCATAGGGATTCTATGGGCACAAATAGAAGGATCTACTCCTTTCAAATCCTTATATGTCCAAGCAAAGACATCCCTGTATTCTCGAATGAGTCGTATCAACTCTTGCTCTTCTTCCAATGAGACATCTTGACCTATAAAAGTACATCGTTCTTCTCCTTCCTCTAAGGTTACTACTATTTTCTTGGTCTGCTCTTTGTTGTCATATGCTATTCCTGGCAGTGCTTCTCGTTTTGGCATTTGAATAAAAATTTTTCTCTCTTCTACTTCATATTTTTTGAAGTGGGCAGGCACTTCAAATTGATCTTGAGGCTTGTTTTCTTCATCATCTTTTTCTTTACCTAATCCAAGCTCTTCTTCCTGTGTTATTTCATGATTTATTTCAGTAGCTATGACACTTACTCTTTGATTTCCACTTTCGGTTTCCATTTGCTCTTGCTCCATTTCAATGCTCTCGTAATCCTCCTTCCATTCTTTTTCAATTACTTCTCCTTCTTCAGCCTCTTGAAGAACTAGCACGTATAGACTAATGTCATATCCTTCCTCATCAATGCATTCATTCATGGTTATTACTTCCTCGTTTACACATACATCTAGAGTAGCTAAAATCTCCATCCAACCATGAGGTTCGAATTCTTCATCTAGGAACATTTGAGGCATGTAAGCTGGATCTTGTACAGACCTAGCCACTCCTTGCCTTTGTTGCCATCCTTTCCTTCTATCCTCTTCCTTTTTCGCATTTTGACATATCCATAGATGAGTGTCTTCGTTCATCCACGATTGATCACTTGAACCTATACTGTGAATCGATTGATCGTCTTTCTCCTTATGAATCTGATTCCATTGCAAGGGGGGAAGATCTTGATACGTTTATGTGTGGAGATTAATTCTTGTCGTGGTTCCTTCATGTTGTAAGTATACTGCGTCTTTTCCCCAATCTTGCACTACCTTTAGCTATCTCATGAAGGGTCTTCCAAGTATCATTTCATAATTGCTCGCTCGTTCAAATTGACAGATCGCTAAGGTGTGCCGAATTCAACTCTGCAGGTGGTGAAAGTTACTCTTTCCAATAATCCCAAGGGTCGTTAAGTGTGTCCATCTGCCATTTGTATCTTCATGTGTGTTGGTCTTAGAGCTGGTTTTCCCCATTTCTCCCAGATTTCTTTAGTAGCGATTCCTACTCCAGCTCCAGAATCTAAGATGGCTTTAGTGGTGTAACCCCTTTAGGTAATTGGAAGGCAAGTGTTTCCTTCATCTCTCTCACTGAAATCTCCAACCTTATCGACTGGGATTTTTACTGTGTTTACTTCATCAGGCATCTCCTTCTCTTCAGCCTTGGTCTCCAATTGACTGGTTAATTTCTCCTTCAAATGTGGTTTGACCTTCAAAGGTTCTTCCAATGTCAGAGTACAAGGGATTTTTACCTTTCTAAGGTGTTGGATGATGTCTGATGTTTGGATCGAGGGGTTCTGCTCTTTTTTTCTTATGGAGGGAATGCAGTATCATTCTGAATTATGTTCGTATTCTCTTGTGTAATTTGGCAAAACCTTCACACTGTCATCTTCCTTGTCGCTCTTGTCCAATCGTACTAATTCTTCTGAATTCAGTTCAGGTATCGAGTCTTCCAATTCACCTTCTACTTCTAGTTCCTCAAAGGGTGGTTCTATTCCTTCCACTTTCTTCCATCTGTCTTCTTGGACTATTGCCCAAAAGTCTTTAGGTCATTCCCCATCTACTTCGGGGACAATGGATCCTTCTCTTTTATCCTCGCCGTAATTTCCATTATGTTTCTCACCTTCTTTTCCTTTCTCGGGATCATTAGGGATGACACAATCTTGGAATTCTTTTTCGGGAATTCGTGAATTGGGTAGTCTACAGACAGGTTTTTCTAGGGTCTTTTGAGCTACTTCGATTAATTTTTTTCATATCTCCAACCTTTCTTTCTCTAAGTCACCTCTAGGATATTGTTTTTCATGTTGTTCAATGGTTGGTCCTGCTCTTATTTGTGCTTGGTATGCCTGAATCCACATGGCTAACTCTTCCGGCATGGGATCTGCTAAAACTGATCCTACCTCTTCTTTTTTATATTTTCCCTTTTGATTTTCTCCTTCAAGTTTCCGTTTTTCTTCTTGACTCTTTTCATTCTTTTCATTCTCATTCTTTTGTTGTTGTTTCTTTTCCTTCATCCTGTCTCTACGATTCTTCCTTCTTTGTGTTCGTTTACTTGTAACACTTTTCCCAAGCTCTTCCGAGTCTTCAACTATTTGAGGTGTAGGTATATTCACTTCTCTGTCAACTCGATCATTTGCTCCAGTTTTTTCTGGGGTCTCTCTAGCTTTGGCCCGTGTTATTGCTTTTCCCAAGCTCTTCCGAGTCTTCAACTATTTGAGGTGTAGGTATATTCACTTCTCTGTCAACTCGATCATTTGCTCTAGTTTTTTCTGGGGTCTCTCTAGCTTTGGCCCGTGTTATTGCTTTCAATGGTACAGTGTACTCCTTATCGCTTCCTGACGACTCTATCACTTCTATCACATTGATTTGTACGTTAGAGTTAACTTTGTTTGGCTTTTTGGGGCAATCTCTAAAAAGGTGTTCTTTACCACAATCCACTACAATATCCTTCCCAGACTCGCTGTGGTGGTAGTGGGTTTGGTCATAACATGGTCCTCTAGGTACAGGCGGTCTATTCATAGGTCGGGGGGGGGGGGGGGTATGGGTGCTCTCGGAGCAGTATACATTAATGACATAATCCTGCTCATATCCGTAAGAACTATCTGGTACTTCCATACCATATGCATATGGTTCGTACATTTGTCCATATTCTATCATAGAGCTCTCATAAGCGGAGTAATCTCCTTGACTATGGTCATAAGATGAGTCATATGGTTTGTTACTAGTCAAAGGCATGGCTGGAACTATTGCTCTCTCAGGATTCTCTTCCTGTCGAGCTACTTTCACCGAGACAACATTTTGAGGGTGGGGTGGTTGTTGTCCTAACACTGGTTGTGGTTGAGTGTAACCTTGATAAGCATAAGGTCGAGGTAATGGTGTCTGCTGCTAATATGTGGGATATCTAAAGGCTTCTCCTCCTTGATCTCTCTGAGGGTATCCATAAGGTCTCATGAGAGGTTGTACCGGTCTTGATTGTCTATTGTAAGGACAATTTTCTATGCTGTGATTTGTGTATTTTTGTTCTATGCTGCAATATTATAGAGGGCCCGGGACGGTTGGTCTATTGTAAGCATAAGCAGGTGGTGGGACTACTCCCCTAGTGCACAAATGAGAAGGATGATCACCTCCACAGTGCATACATCTTCTAAGCATGGGTACTCTCATTGGGTTGTTGGGGTAGTTCCTCTGTCCTTGAACGTTCAGTTTCTTTGCTACTAAGTCGGCTATTTCCTCTACATTGTTCTTTGAGTTTGATGTGCTGCTGGCAAAATCTTCACTTTTCACGCTACCTTGAGGTGTTTTCAGATCTTCTGCTAGATTATCCTCTAGGTCAATACATTCCTTCATACATTCTTGCAAATTTGAACTCTTTTCACATATACTAGAGATCTTAATGATCCATTCACCAACCCTTCCAAAAATAATGACACCATTTTGTTTTGGGTGGGTCTCTCTTCAACAGGGCATCTATCTACATATTTCTTGAATCTTCTTGCTGCCAATCTCACTGATTCTGTAGGAGATTGCTTAAAACTATGGATCAATGAGGAAGAGTTATTTTTAATCCCTGATTTGGTGAATTCTTCAATTAATTCTTGATAGGCTTGTTCCATGTTTTGAAAATTATTAGGGTCTAATGGCTGGAACCAAGCTAAAGCTGTATCTGTCAAAGTTAGACCTAAGGATTCATATTGGATCAAGAAATCTTCCACTTGTTCGGCTCTGATTACTTGCTTGAATTCAGCTATATGATTGTAAGGTTCACTAGAGCCATCATAATGGTTTCTCATGTATTTGGCGACTTGAATAGGTCTTAATCTTCTTCCTACTTCAGGTGGTCTTGGCATCACAGGGAAAACTGGTCTTCCTATGGGTATACCAGGTCCTCTTACTACATGTGGGCTATCTGGGACAGGGATTCTATTCCTTGGCTCAACAGGTGGTTGAGGCCGATAGTTAGGGTTCTTGGCCGGCATAGCAAACTGCACATGTGGTCTGATCGGTATATGCATTTGTTGCGTTTGTCTAGAATGCTGAAATGAATTATCTTGAAAAGTTCCTTGAGGGTTCTGAGAAGTAGTAGCTTGATCCCTAGGAGGGAACATTGGAATGTTCTGATATTTCAACCCTGCTCTTTCTAACTCCGTTAAAGGCCAGTACCTCCTTTGGTTTTTGTCCAAATACATGATGATGGTGGGGAATTCAGGATCTTGTAACTCGTAGACGGTAACTGGGTTAGGGGCCACTTCCCATAATGAAGAGTGGGCTCTGAGGGGATGCTCCATTCCATTGATCAAATACACATCCATTAGGGAATCATCTTGGGGAACTAGGTCTCCTCTCCAATTCCTAACAACAGTGGATCTCCTTCTAGGGGTGGTCACTTGCTCTTCATGTCCCTCTTCATTAAGGTTGTGAGCATTGTCTTCTTCCCCATGTTCATTGATGTTTTCAAGGTGTTCTGTAACAACATATTGAATGTCTCTTTTGTCCATATAAAACCCTCCTGCATATTTAACTGCTTGCCTAGGCACTATGTAAGTGTATGTAGCTTTCTTTAGTCTGGCCACTGATCGGTTTAGACCATCTAAGTAGATAGGTATCCCATGTTGGTTAGTGTTCACGTATTCCAAAGATGTCTGATATTCACCCTCAATAATTGACATCATGCCAATTATTGGTACAGAACTCTGCATATCCTCGGAAGCCATGCGAATTTCTTCTTCAGACTCACTTGAGGTTTCAGAGTAATGTGAATGGCTACTTTGTTCGGCTACACTTCCTACAGAAGAAATCACACTTCTTCGGCTTCCTAGGGTTCTTCCAGACCTTAGGTTCATTGACTTAAAAATTCTCTTCTCGTTTTAAGCACTCCTAGCTTCCAATGCTCCTTGTTGTGGTCCCAATTTATGGAATTACTTGATTGACTGAGAAACTTTCTCTGATTCCACGATACATGATATTGCACCACAAAAGAGTATGTCACGATACTCGATATCTAACACACTAGAAAGATACCACGATACTCGATATTTGAGCAAGACGATACACGATACTTGAGAAAAATTGATACACGATACTTGAGAAAACTCGATACATGATACTCAACCACTAGACAGGGCACGATACACGATACTCGATAGTCCACAAGGAAATCTCCACGATAGTCGATACACCATAGAAATCGTTTTCTAATCCCACGATACATGATACTTCACCAGTATCGCGAGAAATTTCCAACGATACTCGATATCAACCAAGTATCGCGAAAGCTTCATCAACGATACACGATATTGGGTAGGTATCGCGAAAAATTCACGATACACGATATCTGGAATTTCCCTGATATCCGATATTCATCAAGTATCGTTTTCAGGTCTCCAAAATACTCGATATGTGTTCAATGTCGCGAGAGTTTTCCAACGATACTCGATCTCTACCAGGTATCGTGAAGTTAACTGTCACGATACATGATATTCATCAGGTATCGCTGAAAAATCACGATATACGATACACGATATCTGCTTAGTATCACGAGTGTTTCTCAGCGATACACAATATTTGACCACTTCAAGTATCACGATACTCGACCACAGGAGTTCACGATACCTAGGTATCGCGATACTCGACCACAGGAGTTCACGATACCTAGGTATCGCGATACCTCAACCGCGGGAGAACACGATACTTGGTCTTTTTCCAGTTTTTTGCAAGTGTTTTTTGGATTTTGAGTGCATACACATGTTCTTAGAGTGCATCTACCCTCTCCCCTCAATCTGTATCACAAAATAAAAGTTGACTTTCAAAGTGTTCATCCCCTACACTATTTTTCCATTGGAGCTTCTCTGATTCCATTTATTGAGCATAATGATGCACTCTCTTTACCCCTGTCTAATCTTTCACGATACTTGCCGTAGATCGTTCTACTGAAAGACTTGATTTAGTGGACAAAGATGAATGGAATATTAAGATGCTCACCCTAAAAGTTATCTTTCAACTCTTCAAACACTCTTAATTGCCCTGCGTAGCTCAAAGCCTCGATCTCTGATCGTGATACTCCACAGATGGCTCCCACGATACTTGCTTTGCAAACAAGTAACTTGAAAAAGACACTTTTTTGGCTTTTATACTTTTTGAGATTCTCCTAACTAAAAAGACTTAACAAGACTAAGGTTGATGGCTACTTGAACTTCCTAACTACTCCCTTCTTCCTCCTACTCCACTCACTCCACTCATTTCCCTAGACTAATAACTCACTACACACACTTCAAGAGTGAGAAGTAGTAAGTGCGAATGAGTGTGACTTACCAAAGAAGAGAAATTCACAACTCCTCTACTCGCTTCAATGCTACGAGCTATTTACCATCACACGAATGCCTCGGTTTGATTCGACACTCCCTGGCAACGGCGCCAAAAACGTGTGTACCTAAGGACAAACCTAGGGACTTGTGGAGAAAGAGACTATACTTTAATCCCCCTCAAGTGCATATAGTGGGGATTCACGCTTTACTTATCAATCCGAGGAGTATCAAAACCTAGCCGAGTGTATGAAGACATGCATTCAAATGACGATTAATGAAAATGAACTTCCCAAAGAGTGTAAACAAGGCTTAGACTATTACAAACAAGCTTCAACTGTCAGTCATGGTGTCACGATACTTGGAGCAGTAGCCAACAGTAAATTGAGCTTTTCTCTCAGCTTCAAACTCTGAATATAGCAAATAGCATATGTCTTTTGAAGCTCTCATGAAGACGCATCCAATGATTGTATTTTCACTCAATTTTGACGCTTCTACTTCAAGTTATGAGCAAAATACTGAGTCGCGGGAATGACCTTCCTACACTTCACACACACATTAACAACAACAAACAAACACTTTCATGGATAGACAACACTTCTTAACACTCTTTTCAAGCAACACACATGCACACAAGCTCACAAAGAAGATGATACAGAGAGGAGAAGACACAAATTCGAAATTATGTGCTCTTGATTCTCACAATGGCAAAAAGTCTCTGCAATGAGTCACAAATTGACTTATATACATATGCCCTAAAAATGGTCCTTTCACACAAGAGACCGGCACTTTATTCACTAAAAGGTTAATTTCCTACTAATTTACATGGATAAGCTACTAATCTCCATGGGTATGCATCTAGAGGACTCCTCTAGTGCATTTACAACGGAAAATATGTTACAAAAATGGTTATAACACAAAGATAGAGTGTCCAAATCGGAAAAATTTTGGGGCCCTTCTTTTTCTCTACCTTTTGCTCTTCTTAGCTCTACAACAATCACCCTCTAATTGAGATGTAGAAATTTATTCTACTTTGATAAATTATCGTCTATAAATTATCTGGATATAAAGGAATCAAAACCAACTATAAAGTCGAAAAGCTTATTAATTCCCATCCATGGTGAAAAAAAATGCCACCACAGAGAGTACAAAAATAATAATATCTTTTGCTTTTTTTTTAAGACTAAATTAATTTTCTCTCTTTCTAGACTATTCTCAATTTGAGTGTGCAAGTCTCTTGATAGAGAACCTATGGAAGATTTGGAAGGAGAGATTTATGATTCATTTTTTTAGCCTACATAAGGAATTCTCCTTAGATAAATCCTTGATCCTCTTAGCAAAGAGAATCAAGAACTATAAAAGTGCCGCCATTTAGTCATTTGGTGATCTTTATAATACAAGGAGATAAGCTAGAAAAGAAATGAGTCCCTTATGAAGGGGAAAAAAATATCAACTTTCTTTTTATGTCCTAAGTTCTTGCACTTCTTTTGTCCTTTTTAATAAAATTTGAGCATTTCTTGAAAAGAAAATAAAATCTAAACCAAAACTTGGACCTACAACATCCTCAACACTGCTTGCAGCAAGTACATTTTGAACCTTTATAGTTGTAACATAATGTATTCCAATACCATGCACAATATTCCATAATCCCTTTGTGAACAATACATGGCACATCATGTATATCCACTAATGGGTAGTTGGAACCCTCCAACTTATCCTCAAACTGGCTCAGCCATGGTCACTTATTGTACCCTATTGCGAAAAATTGAGTCATTCTTGAAAATATTGAGCAAAAGTACCCTATGGATCTATAATATGCCTATAGAAAATCTTGGGGAACTTGTGCTAACCACTACATAACCAAAGAAAAATTGGCACCAAAGGTTAGAATTTCTTGTGCAATCACCATGATAGCACTTGGGGTAAAAAATGAGCTCAAATTGAATGGGCAACCAATGCAATGACACAATGAATGCAAGTCATGCATGAAGTAGATGCAAAAGTTGTCTCATAATCTATGCCAAATTTTCACACATAACCTTTTGTAACTAGTTTAGCTTTGTAGCAATCAATGCTACTATTTGATTTTCTTTTAATCTTGCAAACCCACTTAGTATCAATGGCATTCTTACCTTTTGGAAATTCACATAGCTCACAAGTACAATATTTTTTTATAGAATCCAATTCTAACTATATTGCACTCATAGAATTTGAATCATCACATGCATCTTCAAAAGTGAGTGACTCTTCATTACATGTTGTTGCAATGAGAGATACATCCACAAAGTCACATGATGCATGGAGAGAGCTTATTCTTGTTCTACTAAAAGGAGCACTCAATTTGTTATCTTTCAATGATTTTGTAGCCATTTTGGCATAGACTGTGCATCCTTGATAAACATGTGTTTCTCATGTAATAGATCATCAAAATGTACATCATAAATGGGCTGAATATCATGGTAAATATCAGCCATATGTAACTACAAATTTTGTAAATTCTCAACAATGTTTGACAGAACATTTTAAGACATGATTCTCTGAAATTTTTGGAGATTGTCAACCATGTTTGGCTGAAATTTTTTCAGCCATATTTGGCTGAAATTTTTTCAGCCATATTTGACTGAAATTTTCGGCTCTTTGAACCTCATTTGGATGGCATACATGTACATACTCCAAGGTACCACTTTGAAACAAAGGCATGATTGTAGCAAACACATCTTGTGAGCTAATTGTTGACTGAAATTCACATTCAACTAAAGAATAAAGAGAATTTTCAACAAATACCACATCTCAATTTACAATAATTTTATCCATCAATGGATGGTATATGCAACAACCTTTACCCACACTACTATATCCAATAAATATACATTTCTTTGCCTTGTCATCAAGTTCATGACATTCTTGTGATGGCACAAGAGCATATGCCAAATAACCAAATATGTGTATATGAATAACCATTGGTGTCTATTCATTCCAAGCCTCATAAGATGTAATGAATCTCAATGCTTTTGTAAGACAACAATTCAATACACAATTTGCACACGTGATTGCTTCCATCCAAAACTTATCTAAAATATGCTTTCATTTAACCATACATTATACTATTTCAATAAGTGTTCTATTCTTGCACTTCGAAGCACCATTTTGTTGAGGCCTATATGGCACTGTACATTGATGAAAATGCCTCTTTCACAAAGAGAAGCACAAAGACACACAATGGTTGACAAAGTTCTCTCTCGTTAGATCAATAGAATGAGAATAAATGAAGTGAGAGCTATAAGTGGACATCTAAGTACAATGTACCACGAATATAGGTATATCATCTATGTCGTTACATGGGGAAAAAACCTCTAGCCAACACTAGAGTAAAAAATGCCCATGTATAAGAAAATAGTTCACATCAAAGCTACTCGAGGGACACATAAGTGTAACATAGAAATTTATGATTACTCTATATAGAGCTCAATGAAACTCCTTATTTTAGTAGAGATACAAAAATTGACACTCCAAGCTGATGAAACCTGATTGGAATTCCACATCACATGACCTAAAATATATTTCTCTCTCTTCAATACATCATTCTTCTATGTGACTTTCACATGAATACCATTTTTCACCCATGTGAGTGTTCATCTCATGCAAAGGGGGAGAGAGGGGAGGTAGAGGAGGTTGATCCGTTCTCTTTTATGATAAAGAATGTTAAAGAAAGTAAACTAACTATTGAAGTTAAATTGAGAAGTCATATTATAATATTTATAGGATTTTCTAGAGTGATTTTTTATGTTTCAAAAATGTCCAATGGAGGAAATTTAAACCTCTATCATATTAATGGAAAGAATTTTTCTAGCACTCACTTGAAGGCTCCATGATCTTTGAAACAAGCTTTATATCTAATTAAAGCTTTGGACAAGTCTCAAGGACGTTTTATTCATTATGTGTTTCTTGATAACTATCTTCTTTCCTATTAAAATAGAGAAAATACAACCACATGGCACATAATGGAATAGAAGTAAAACAACACTATCCACATATATGTTTATAGTAACCGATGAGAAAAATGACCAATTCTTGAGACAACATGATCAAGTTCTGCACTTGTGAAATGCTTGCAAAAATCGCATGAGCTCCTTTTGGAGAGAGTAAAAAGTATTCAAACTCTTCTACACATCCTTACCTATTATATTGAATAAAAGAAATCTAAAATGATGTCCCTTTGGATAGTAGATCTTCATTGTTCATAAGAATATCCCAAGACTTCAATCCCTACTAGTGATATTGGTTCCACTGGAAGTAAAAGAGCCTAGTAGACTTCCTTTTAAAGAGACTATGGATAAGACAAAGGAAAGAGTATGTGATGTCACATGGTGACGAGATTTGAGAGATATTTATGTACCTTGCGTTGCGAATTGTGGAGGTCATCATCATCTTCATTTTATGTTGCATATCATCAATTGGGAGCACTTATACGAAAAAAAAACATAATCCTTCAGGTTTGACATTTGGTTGCCTACATTGCGCTGATATGATGGAATCATTGTAACACTTGTTTCAACAATGCAAACATAATTGTAGATGAGTCATATCTGATTCTTAGTCCATGGTTTCCATCCGTATTCAGCACTATATTTGTATGTACAATTATTGTGATACAAACTCGTTGATTTTTGGATCAATTTAGAACATCGCCTCTTTGGTTTTTCTATCGAGCTGGAAATATTATTCTCTATTGTGAAAATAATTAGTTTGCCAATGGTTTATCCATCAAAATCAGTCATGTGAATCATCTTCAGAATGTACCTGTAAAGATCACGTTCACTGTTCTGTTTTGTATTTTATTACAAGCCAATCTATTTGATACATAATTGCTTACATATTAGAACTCTCTCTCGTAGGTCAGAATTAAGCTCAACGTTACCAAGTCAAAGCTCATAAATCTTACTGCCCCATTTCCGATCACCTACTGTTTGGAAGGAGTTGGATTCCACAAGAAGTTATTTATACACATTTGGATTACCCACTACGAATACATGTCACAAAGAAGAGTAGACTTATTGCGTTTTGGAGAAAGTGCTTCCCATGAATGGAGAACTGCAAAATGGCCTCTACATTTTGGGTGTGAATCCTTCAAGCATCATTATGCCCTACATTATGTATTGTTTAGTGCTCACTGAATGGAAAGATGCCGTAGTACACTCACTTACTAATGCACCTAAGCCTTCCTATAGATATTTGCCTTGCATATCATTACAACTCATAATCGTGGAGGCATGAGCATCTTAGGTTTGCTTGCTTATCCATCAAATTCAAATCAAGAAACACTTCACTGCTTATTGTTGCATAGATGTTGAGTTGGGAAGGAAGAGAACATGTCACAGGAGACTCCATGCTTGTGTGGAGTCCCCATTCTGAAATCACATGGAATTCTATTCTCATCCAACCCCTACAAAGGTCTCACCACATGCACAAGGAGAGCATCACCACTTCGTCACATTGATTTGATGACCAAGGATCGTGGCTTGCGTTTCCAACTGCAGTGGAGGTTTCATCATGGTACAACTTACAGAAATGCTTGGTTACAGCTTTCAGAGGTTTTATGTGACCCTCAACTCCCACTGAATACTGAAAGTCCGAACAGGCATCAGAATTGGGCTTTGGGCCAATGTAACAGGTAGTTCTTGTATGGTACATCTTGGATCTACAAGCACTTTCTTCACAACATTGACTTTGTGACAGCATACTGTATCGTTACCCAAATGCAGGTCAGCGTTTTCCCTTGAAAGAAGAGTTTTCCTGTAGGGAATCATCCTTGGAGGCATGAAACCTGGAGCACTCTTAACCAAACACGGTGCAGAATCATCTCACCTTTCCCTACCCCAGATGTGATGCACATAAAGAGGATCCATGAAACATCTATACGGCTATTGCAAAAGAAATCAAAACTGATGGTCAGACCTTTAGAAGTAAAGTGTGCTTGGGCTTCCAGTTCCAACCCTTCTCTCTCACTTTCTGCATCATTACTCACTCAGCTGAAAGGCTTATTTGGCTCTTATAACAAGTTGCAGTTTATAACTTGATACACTTAAAATTCTAAGAATGCACTCGCTTTCAACAGTGAACATTGCACTCCCAAGCAAGCTTCTGGCCACTTTTGTATAAGTAGTCACAACAAACAGGTTCCCCTTGATCTTAGAAATCATGTTACGCACTTAATTCATCTAAATTTCTTTGGAGGCTAACAGCAGCCCATTATTCACTAATGCAGTTGATCTTGTTCTCATGAGGCTGAGCCAATTGTATTTTCTATATTCTAGGCTGTGTAAAAAAATAATAGCACAACGGAATAGACCAATAGATAGAGTTGAGAAAAAACACAGACAGAAGGAGACGCAGAATCAAACATAGAGAACTCAAATTCTCAAATTGTCAAGAGCAATGTAGCTACAAAGATGGTGCTGTCCACCCGTGCGCTCCCAATATGGAGCTTAGATGGTGATCTAGGCAGACTCTAGATGAAGGGCTTAACACTGCACAATGTACGTAGAGCTATACATGGGCCATGCTTACATAGCGTTTACAATGGGAGTCAGTATAGATAAACATAGTCGAGAGAGACAAAATAATCGACAAAATATATAATCTGACAATATATCCACAACCAGAAGTCCTACTGTCTCGGCCCTATGGGTCGACGGGATAAACCCCCTGGACCCCCCCATTGAGGTTCTATGGGGAAATCGCATTGCACCACAAGGCCTTTATTTTCGCCTTGAATGGAAACCCAATGGCCCATAAGTTTATGCCCTACCTAACCTCATGGGTAGGCTCACAAAGATCATCTATTACCATAAACCATCACACATAGACCTCATCAAACTTGAAAGTTCGGATTACACAAATGCCCGAGCTCTCACAATGGCTTCTCCTCATAATGAAGGCCTTACGACTTAGAGCACCATGGATCATTTGTGGTCACTTGAGGGTTTCCCCTCAATGTCCACCCTATGGTGAACTACCTCCTTAGTCCAATGCCAAGCTTTGGAAAGTGTCGTGAAGTTGCTCTCTCCCAAGAGCCTTGGTGAAGATGTTTGTTCCATTTTCTTCAATTGGACAATAGCTTCTCCGACGACTCCATCCTCGATCAACTCTCACACAATAGTGATACTAAATTTCTATGTGGTACGTGCATGGAAAACAAGATTCTTGGCAATGGCCATGGAACTTTGCTTGTCACACTTCCACCCTATAGCCTCATGTCCTTGTATTCCTATGTGCCACAAGATCCTCTTCAACCATACTATTTCACATATTGCAGAACGTCATATTCGAACCATACTCTTCCTTGAACTTATTTTTGTTGTTTTTCTTTTTGTCTCCATCTTTTGAAGAGTCCGCTTTGCGTCCTTCAACATTTGTTGTGAATGCAGCATCTCTTTTGTTGCCTCCACTCCTTACCTTGAGTCGAAGCTCCTCCTCCATGAGTAAGGCACTGCATTCTTCAAAAGTTAAGAGGTTTTAAGGTCTAATTTGAGTATTAAGTGCAGTTACCAATCCATCAAACTTTTGTGGACAGATTTGAAGAAAACGAAGAGCGAGCTCCTGACTTGACTTTTGAACACCTACTCCTTCCATTTGATCTTGTAGATTCTTGATGCGAGTGATGAATGCCTCTGAAGTCATGATCCATTGATTCTTTACGCGAGTGATGAATACCTTTTTACTCTTAGCTGATTCTCCAAGTTTTGAATCCATGTTTGAATACGAGTTTCATATCGATTTTTCAATATGTTCCAAGCTTCACAAGCTTGGTAGTATGTTGAATCGGAGTCAAAACACTATCAATAGTACTTGTAACTAGAGGACAAAATCCGTCTTCATTTCTTCGCTTCCAAGCACATGGAAGATCAGCATCACAAGGAACCATTCGACTAGGATTATTTGGATCATGTGTTTCTTGGGGCTCATGATCAGTCCCAAGAACAGTCTCCAAAAGCTCATATGAATCAAGCATAGAAGTGATTTTGAACTTCCAAAAAGTGTAGTTCGTACCATCAAACTTCCCTTCCATGAAGGCAAGTGGTCATATCCACAACGTTAGGATGACCGGCATCATTGATTCACCTTGTGCTCACCTACTCCTATTAATGAACCACCTTGATTCCGAGTAATAGATAATGATGCGCCGCCTAACATCTTTTCTCTTTTGTCCTTTGCAACCTCCTCATTTCTACTTCTATACCACTCATAGCCTCCGAAGCTTTGATACCATGTAAGAAATAATAGTACAACTGAATAGACAAATAGACAAAGTTGGGAAAAAGCATAGACAAAGGGAGACGAAGACAGAGAGAGAGAGAACTCAAATTCTCAAATTGCCAAGAACAAAGCAACTACAAGAAGCTATACATTGCCATGCTTATATAGCTTTTACAATGGGAGTCGATATAGATAAACATAGTCAACATAGACAAAATCATCGACAAAATATAGAATCCGACAATATCTCCACGACCATAAACCCTACCGTCTTGGCCCAACGAGTCGAGGGATAGGCCCCCGAACCCTGCAAAATGGACAAGCCCCCCTCTGTACTCCCCCAATTAAGGGAAAATCATGTGGCGTCACAAGGCCTTTATCCTCGCCTTGAATGGAAACCCAATGCCCCGGAAGTTTATACCCTACCTAACCTCATGGCTAGGCTCACAAAGATCATCTATTACCATCAACAGTTACACATAAACCTCATTTGACGTCGAAGTTAGGGTTCCACAAATGTCAAGGCTCTCACAATGGCTTCTCATAAATCTATCACGTTGACACCTGCTAACTTGTATATTGTAAGGGAATTTCGTTGTCCTATATATACTACTAAAAGAACAATATGTTTCCCTATTGCATATCTTCAAGCTCAAGCACTACAAGGCTATTAAAAAAAAGGAATTTTCTAAGCTGATATGGTACTAAAAGCCTCATAAAGTACCAAAAAGATGATTCGATATGGGTAATGACTCATTCAATGAGGTAAAAACAAGAGGTTTGGCACAAAGAACAGGTTGCCGACATCTTCAATCAGTAAGGCATGCAGCATAAGAACCCATGAATGATGACAGATGAATCGTGCAAGGAGATAAGGAGAATACATACATTTACTTTTTTTAAGAAAAACATGTCTCATTGTCATAAATAATAAAGAAACATATATTCAATGGAGCAAGTAAGCTAAATACCAACTGCCTAAAGAATCACATGTGACATTCGATGCACAGGGTTTCTATGGTTGGTACATAAATATGATGGTCTGAATCCGATATACATGTCACCAAAGCTCCTGAGGGAGAGCTTCCAAAAAGACCCGTAAAGAATTCCTGGAGTGAAAAATACCAATAGCATCTGTGACTGATATCAGATCCACATATTATGATCATATAAGCCAGAAGTAAGGTACATGCATGCATGCATGATACATAGATACATACATGCACAGGTACACATAGATAAGCACATTCTTGCATACTAAAGTTGACTCACACATTGAAAAAGAATTGCACACGCCACACATGTGCATACAATAATACATGAATGTATATGCATATATACATATATGCAGTCAGCTTTACATTCACTTGTTCACACATTAATATATGTATGTATAGACATACACTCATGCATACCTATATGCATAAATATGTACGCATATATACATAATTGTATGCATACATTTATTAGAGTGAATGAACCTCCAATCTCCATGATATGATCTAATAGACAATATCACATGCATGCATGCACACATGCTTGCACATACATACATACATACATACATACATACATACATACATACATACATACATACATACATACATACATACATACATACATACATACACACACACACATGCATACATACATACATACATACATACATACATACATACATACATACTTGCATACATACATACATACATACATACATACATACATACATGCATGCATGCATGCATACATACATGTATGCATGTGTGCATCCATCCATCCATCCATTCCATCCATCCATCCATCCATTCCATCCATCCATCCATCCATTCCATCCATCCATCCATCCATGCATGCATGCATGCATGCATGCATGCATGCATGCATACATACATACATACATACATACATACATACATACATGCAACATGTACGCATGTGTGCATCCATCCATCCATCCATTCCATCCATCCATGGACATACATACATACATACATACATACATACATACATACATACATACATACAAACATACAAATACATACATTTTTTCGTACACAATCATACAAACAAACACATATTTTTCAATTCTAGTGTGTCATCCTTGCAGAGGGACCACATCAATCTTCTCTATATCATTCCAACTTTATCAAATGTTCACCAAGGGACATACATACATACATAGATACACACATAAACATGCACATACATAAATACATACATGCATACATACATACATACATAAGTATCTACATACATACATGTACATACATACATGCGTACAAATGTACATACATACATACATACGTAAATACATGTATGCATGCATATGTACATATAAACGTATGTATGTATAAACCTACGTACATACATATAAACATGATACATATGTACATACATAGATACATAAATACATACATACATATATGCATGCATACATATAC
>CM035441.1:59237606-59245106 GCA_020310875.1 Ceratopteris richardii | reverse complement strand
ACTTTGCTTTTGTTCATCTCCCCAATGAAAGGCTTTTTCTTTTCCTTTAAGTTGTTTAGTCATCGGAAGAGCAATCTTGACATGATTCTTTACAAACCTTCGATAGAATCTGGATAAACCTAGGAAGATTCGTAGTTCTTCCAAGTTTTTAGGATGTGTTCATTCCATAATAGCCCGCACCTTTTCAGGATCCATCTAGATTCCATGTTTGGAGATGATATGTCCAAGATATCTAACCTATGGTTTGAAACAATTCGATTCTTTGGACATATCAAACTTTCCTAAATAGGGTTGTAATACATTGTTCATGAGTGAATTTTCTCTTAACACTTGGAAGACTTTCTGTAAATGTTCCAAGTGTTCTTCCTCTGACTTACTATAGATAGGACTATCGTCAATAAATTCTATCACAAACTTTCCTAAACAAGGTTGTAATACATCGTTCATGAGTATCATGAACGTGGTAGGAGCACTGATGAGACCAAATGGCATCACCAAGAACTCAGTGCTCATATCTAGTCCTAAAGGAAGTCTTAATGCATCTTCTTCCTTTATCCTAATCTAATGATACCTTGATCTTAAATCAAGCTTAGTGGAGAACTTCCCTTCTTGTAACTAATCAAATAGATCATCCAACCTAGGCATTGGAAATCTATTTTCTATAGTTACCTTATTTAATGCTTTATAATTGATAAACAATCCCATGGAGTCATCTTTCTTTTTAACTAGGAGCATTGGTGATGCCCATGGGGAATTACTAGGTCTAATAAATCCTTTAGCTAAGTAGT
Source organism: Ceratopteris richardii (assembly GCA_020310875.1). Lineage (NCBI taxonomy): Eukaryota > Viridiplantae > Streptophyta > Polypodiopsida > Polypodiales > Pteridaceae > Ceratopteris > Ceratopteris richardii. The sequence goes on along the minus strand of CM035441.1, from coordinate 59,244,318 downwards.
TTTGAATATGAGTCTCTACTTCCTCATGCTTAGATACACTAAGCCTATATGGAGGTTTACAAATAGGTTTTGTGTAGGCTACTAGGTCAATGGCATGGCCAATGTCTCCTCTGGAAGGTGGTAATCCTTTATGCAAATCAATTGGAAATACATCTTCATATTCAAACAACTGTTTAAAATCCTTATCTAAATATTCTTGCAAAAAAGAATAATAAAAAGTCCTATCCATAGTTACATTATATGATTATGATCATAAAAAGATACATCTGAAATGTCATGAGCATGCAAAGACTGATGAGCATCTACACTGTACAAAGCATAAACATCATGTACATCATGTAAATCAAATAAAGTCTCTAACTGAATGCATGATATGAGCTGTGTATTGGGTACATCCCTCTCACCTTGACTACAAAATGTACTTCCATTCTTAACAAATTCAATAGTATCGGTCAAGTAACTTCTTTTAAGTGTATCCTCTAATCCCCAAATCCATTCTCTTCCCAATACTGTATATGTTCAGTCCATGTTCATGATTTGGAAGTCCAAATGATCCATAAATCCCTCTATCTGAACTTCCGAATTGGATACCATAGTATCCCATATCCCCTTCTCCTCTCCCGCATCATAGATACGATGTATTTATGTGCATTGAGTTTTTAGAGAATCTTTAGTTTCTTGATTAGAGTGTAGTTTATAAAATTATGTGAGGCGGATTCATTTATCATGACTCTCACCATAGTCTTGTGTACACTTCCATGAAGCTTAACCAAATCATGTGGTCCAAACTGTGATGACCACAATGACTGAGTGAAGAAACAAGTGTGCTCTATGTTCTCATGCATCACCTCCACTTCCTTGGAGCTAGAGCTACCATAAATTGAAAGTGTATGCATGAGGTGGACAACCTTTTTGCCTTTATCAAAGGCCGTAATATTCACCAGTACCGGCTTCTTATCTTCCCCTTACGTACTGGGAAATTCCACTATGAGTGGTTAGGAGATAGACACTTAAAACATAGGTTTCCCTTTTTGGCCCATTCAAATTGATCAATACTCAATCTTAGCCCTTGAAATTTTTGTTTTCTTACTATGAATTTTCTTTTACCTAGGATTACCTTTTTCTTAAATTTGGCCACCTAAGCACGTCTAAGAGATTGGTCTATATTCATAGGTATGTGACTATGATCCTCATAAAGTTGAGCCTAATTCATTTCCCAAGGTCTTAAGAGCTTTCCTTCTAACCTCAATCTTTATGGCCTTATCAAGACTTCTAACAAAATCTCTAGTCTTTTGAAAATCATCTAATCCTTTCAATTTGAGTATAATCATATGAAAGAGAGAGAATCATCTACCCCGCAACCTCACTCTATCTCATTCATCCCAACTACACTCTTCTTCGTTCCTAGGTAGAAACCCTTTTAAGAAAATTCCAATCCGTAAGAATAGCCTTAGATTCATTAAGGCTCATCCACCATTTGCATGTGCATGGTCCAAGCGAGAGACTCGTTTCGAGCACTCGGTACTCATGTAGGGTTCCCCTCAACAAGTCTGTCCACTCTTATAAAAATGTGTAGATTGCATCCTTATTCCTGTCTCGATCATCCCCCCATAAATGTGGGTGGCTTTAGATCCTAATGCAATGGTCTATCCCTAGGATTCTTTTCCTTTAAAGTGCTAAGAGATGTAGGTTCTTTCCTAACCATATCAAAAGTTTCATAAGAAGCTTCTTTGTCATGTCCTCTATTTATGACCAAAGAGATAATATGAGTTTCAAGAGTGACGAATTGAGTTTCTAATTGCTCAAAAGGTTAACTCATACTTCCTAAGACCGATTCTAGTTTGGTTGTCCTTTTAAGAAGGTAACGATGTTGAATACGAGTAATAAATTCATCATACAAATCAACCTCTTCCTCAACATCTTGCATTTCTAATTCTTGAGTTTTCTCAATTTTTCCTAGAGTTTTTTGTTGTTCTAAGCATTGAGGATTTTCAAATGATTTCTCAATAGTTTCTTTAGCTTGAGTTTCCATTTTAAACAATACTTATTCAAAATGAAACTAAAGAAAACAAATAAAGCATTCAAAATGAAATGAATGACTCAATAACACTTCCTTAATGATCTCCAAATCTTTAAATGCAAGATTGACTTGACATTCTAAGCGTTGAGCCTCTGGTTTTGATCCTAGCGAATCCCAAACTGATTTGGAAATGTCTCGTTGACTGATAAAAGCTTAGAAATGCATTGAAAACACCATCGAGACTTCAAAATCACACAAAATAAGTGTCATGTGAACAAATTTGGATCCTCACCGGTCCTCGCAAGGTCCCTCTAGTCAAAAAAATGATGTCAAGCACCTAGACTTTGTCTTGATGATGTATTCGCAAGTGAAAAAAGTAAATTTGGACTCCTACGTTGCCCAAATGAGGCTCCTGAAGTTGTACCTACAAATCTTCAGAGAATTTGCAAAGAGACTTTGATCTGCAAGTTCTTATCAAATCTTGTGTTCCTAGTGTCCTTAGAAAGCTTTGTAAAATAAGCTTCAAGGTAACAAAAATCAGAGCAATCTGATATTTGAGCGAAGACAAATGCCTTGTTGAATTTAGGGGTGTGGGTGTGGGTGTGTGTGTGGACTGGAGTGGAAGGTGCAAAGATTAATCTTGCCAACGGAGCAAATTTGGAGCTCCCAAAATACCGTGAAATGGCTCATGCATAATATTTTTTTGATGGATCTTGAAAATATCTACTCTAGAGAGCATATTTACATTAAAAATTCTTCGAAATTTGTAGACAAGAAGCCATGAATATGCTTCCAAACAAGAGAAAAACTCAAATTTCCAAACAAGAGAAAAACAATATCTCAAAATGTAGCTTTAATGGATTCTTTCGAAAAACTCTCCCCCCAGAGCTGGCACGCCTTCATTTTTATCCCACAAATGGGTCAAAGCCGAACTCACACGTCAATATAAGGAGGGTTTCAACTTCATTGCCTAACCCAAGAGAGGGAGAGGAGGGCGAAGAGAGCTCTCATGCATGTGCCTTGGGTTGGAGCCTTCATGTGGGCGAGGGTGTGACTACCCTTCATGTCTGTTCACACGTGGACTTGTGTTTGGACTCTCTGTAGACTCCGTTCACAAACACCTTCATGCTCCAATACCAATGTGTGATCTCTCAATGAATCCTCCTCCTTTTGCAGAGAGCCACAAAGAAGAGGATGCCGACAAGCTTGAACCACGGAGAAACATGTCTCCACTTTGTTGGTGTAATTCAAGCCTTAACATTTGGCTTGGATATCAGTCTTGAAGACTTCACATAAAGCTTGACCCTTGAAGGATGTATTTACATGAATCAAGAACCATAGGAACCTAGTCTTATTGTTCTTACCATTTATCTCATGTAAAAGTCTATATGACTTTAACCACTCTTGTAATCACACCTACTTGAGAAAGTCGTGGAAAATTGAAAGTTGTAATGGAGAGAATATCTCCCTAAGTTTAGTGGAGAGATTTTAGGGAACTTCAATTTGAATTTCAAATTCAAATGACCAATCAACTCTTATAAAAGCTATGAAGAAAACTCGCAGGCCAGACTCACTCATTTGAGCTCACCTCCCGAGGCATTCTACTCCTGTATCTCTGTGTGTGTTAGTGCTATATCTTAGCCTACACCACAATACCTCATTTAGCCATGCTTGTCATGCTAATGAGCTTGTACATTTACATTAATCAATAGATACATTCACACTTTTCAACTCTGTTTCTCTGAGTCATCTACCTCAAGTCTGTCAACTTCAACAGGGCATATCTCAAGATCTACTAAACCAAATTGGATGATTCAAAGTGCATTGGATTCAGCTCAAAGTCTACTATACACCTACAAAATTTCAAAGCCATTGGATCAACCATTGCAGAGAAATCCTAATCGAGGTGCTCACTGGTCTGTGACTGTAAGTCTCCTAAAAAGTCGGGGGTGTACCTTATTTTGCTAAAGTGATTTCTCTGAGTGTGGTTTATCATTTCCTTTCATTCCACTTGCAAATGAGAGCTTACTAAGCTAATAGAATATCCCTAGAAGGAATTTTGCTAATTGTAACTACACTGGTCACACTGAGCATAACACTGAGCAGGTATCAAGACAAAAATAGAAAGTTTTCAAGTCTTGTGATTTACAAAGTAGTCTGTTTTGATCAAGTCATTACTCAAACCTTTTCCAAAGTACATATAGCATATTTTGGTATCATTTGGAAGCTCAAGGAGTCTACTAAGCATATCTGGAGTGAAAGGAGGGCAGGTGTGAAGCAGGTTTTGCAGCACCAACTAATCTCCTGAGTGCATCCAATCATCACTCCCAACACACTTCCACTCAACTGCATGGTCACTACTACCTTCCCTCCAACTCTCTTTCCCACGCAACCATCCAAAGGGCATTCATATTCCTTGTTAGAATAAAAGGTGATTCCCACCTCTTCTCAGATAACAATGTGTGTATGTACATGTTCATGTACATGTACATGCATAGTTGTTACCTCACTCCTTGGGTACCTCTTTTAGAGATCGAGTAAAAAAGTTAGTAAGCTCACATCATATACATGTTTCTAACTTGACACCTAATAGTTTGTACAAGCAGTGCATGATTTCAGTTCAGCACATAAATAGTCATTCACACAAGATTTTATTATTATTATTAATATTATTATTATTATTATTATTATTATTATTATTATTATATATATATATATATATATATATATATATATATTGCAAATACAAAACAATTAGGACAACTATAAGCATGATGCTTTGTAAGACAAACCTTGTGACACATTCAAATGGAATGATTGAATGATTATACAATATCGCATACAATATACTATAATTTATATTAGATCATGTCATATGATCATCATGCATTGTGCACGTGCACCCATATGCATATACAAATGCATATGCATATACATATACAAATGCATGAACGTGCGCACACACACACACATATGTGTGTGTGTGTATGTATGTGTGTGTGTGTGTGTGTGTGTGTGTGTGTGTGTGTGTGTGTGTGTGTGTGTGTGTGTGTGTGTATATATATATATATATATATATATATATATATATATATATATATATATATATATATATATATATATATATATATGCATATGTTTATGTTTATGTACATGAAGATGTATGTATGTTTATGTGAGTGCACACATGTAAGTTTACATGTACAAATGTATATACATGTACCTACACGTGTGTATGCATGTATGTTTATATGTGCGTATGTATGCATGCATGCATGCATGCATGCATGCAGGTATGTATGCATTTATGTATTGAAGCATACATACATGTATACACATGTACCTGCACGTGCGTGCATGAGTGTATGTATGTATGTTTATATGTATATGTATGTATGTTTATATGTGCATATGTATGTATGTTTATATGTGCATATGTATGTATGATATGGATTTATATATTGAAGCATGTATGCAATGTATGCATGTATGTATAATTGCATACATGTATTTACCATGTATGTATGTATGTATGTATGTATGTATGTATGTATGTATGTATGTATGTATGTATGTATGTATGTATGTATGTATGATATGATATGGATTTATGTATGAGCATATATGCATATGTATGTATGATATGGATTTATGTATTGAAGCATGTATGTCTGCATGTATATATGATTGCATAAATGTATGTATGTATGCATTTATGTATTGAAACATGTATGTATGCATGTAGGTAATGTATGTATGTATGTATGATTGCATCCATGTATGTATGTATGTATGTATACACACACACATGCATATATATGTATATATATATATATATATACATATATATATATATACATATATATATATATATATATATATATATATATATATATATATATATATATATATATATATATATATATATATATATATATACATATATATATATATATATACATATATATATATACATATATATATATACATATATATATATACATATATGTATATATATATATATACATATATATATACATATATATGTATATATATATATGTATATATATATATGTATATATATATATATATATATACATATATATATATGTATATATATATATGTATATATATATATGTATATATATATATATATATATATATATATATATATATATATACATATATATATATGTATATATATATATATATACATATATATATACATATATATATATACATATATATGTATATATATATATATATATATATATATATATATATATATATATATATATATATATATATATATATATATATATATATATATATATATATATATATAGAGAGAGAGAGAGAGAGAGATAGATGGATAGATAGATAGATAGATATAGATATATATGTATATATATGTATGTAATATGTATGTATGTATGCATGCATGCATGTATATATGTGTGTATCATGTATGCATGTATACGTGTATGATTTTGTGGGTATGCACACACACATGTGATTATTTTTTCAGGCTATTGTGATTATTACTAAACTCATCAATGCGGAGGGAAAAAAAAACATGTTTTCCATGCATTTCGCAATGCACCCCAGTGGTTCTTCTCACCCCCACATTTAAAATCCATGCTCTCTACAACATGCCCGTCGTGCATGCACTCAAAAAGGTATGGACCTCTT
>CM035441.1:59182606-59232606 GCA_020310875.1 Ceratopteris richardii | reverse complement strand
TCTCCTTGAACGGAAGAGCGCATCTTTGTAATGCCCACCTCGCCTGTTGAAGCCATGCATGTAATCTCTCTCTCTCTCTCTCTCTCTCTCTCTCTCTCTCTCTCTCTCTCTCTCTCTCTCTCTCTCTCTCTCTCTCTCTCTCTCTCTCTCTCTCTCTCTCTCTCTCTCCATATACGAAAGCATGATAAAAGGCAAACCTTTTCGCAGTAATGAGACGGAGGAAGAGAAAGGAGCTGGAAGATAGGCATTGTCACTGAAACAGTTAGGGAAGATGCAACTCTGAGAATTTAAATGAGCGCGAAATTGACCACCCGCGAAGCAGACTCTACATCATGTAATGCGTAAGCAGAGGCATCACGTAGTGCGTAACCTCATTATAGAGCTTGTTGGAGCTCCCAATTCCCAAGTTACAGGATTCATGTCTACGTAGCAGGTCAACGATCCACATAGTGCTCTTTTTTTTTTTGAGAGAGAGAGAGAGTTCGGTCATCGACCTTGAAAGATTGAAAGTGAACAACTCAAGGGTTCTAACTCAAGGGTTCTACTTCAAGCTGCACTTTTGAGTTTTGAGCCTACAACAAGGAATTCGGACATAGATTTCTTTTTGTAAATTGGTCAAACCCCATTATGTATGTACTAAAAGATTTTAATGCATTTGGAGAATACAAAAGAGACCTAGAGTAGTGAATGTCTCATCAATTTTGTTCTTGTATTGCTATCTCATCCATTTTGATTTTGTATCCTTGTTTTTCCTTACAAATTGCATATATTTCAACTATGTACTTTTGATATTTCAACATGGGGAAGGTTTTTTTTGTCTAAGATAAATTCAATGCCTTTTATCTCTTTCAATATATTAGCTAAATCTTTGATAATTGTTCCTGAAGATTTTTGTTGCTCTATTGAGTTCATCCTTCTTTGCATATCTTATACTAATATTTTTAAATAGATAGAAGAATTTCGTTCTAGATCTAGCCATCCGATTTCCAATCCTTCCAATTTTCTGTATTTTTATCCTTTCTCTAGAAGTATCAAAATGAGAACTCTACTTGTTGCATGGCACCAAGAGCATGTAGAGTCAAGCAAGAAGAAGAGGAGAAAGAGAAACCAAAATAAGAAGGAAATGGAGGAATGAGGGCCACTCTTTTCAAAAGTATATTTTTACATATAACTCATCATTGTATTTGAGTTAAGGAGTCCTCATGCTACCCATTATGTACATATAACCATTGGAATTATACGATCTTAGTTTGTTAGATATGCTTACGATTCCAACATCGTAAGAGCACTAATAATCCTTGGTGTAAAAAGTTGTAGGGGCCCCATTATAAGGAAAAACTATTTTGTAAGTCTAGACATTTGTGGAACCCTAACTCCCAAGTTTATGAACCTAGCCATTAACTTAGGTAGGGCATGAAGTTAAGAGCTACTGGGTAGCCATTCAATATGTTAATGTAGTCCATGTTGTGTTGTGCAATTCGCCAATAAAACCTTATTGGGGGGGGCGGGGGTGCAAAGGGAGATTTTTCCCCTTTTTAAAAGGTTTGACGTGATAACCTTCTTATTTTTAAGGTTTAATAGGGTAGGATCATAAGTTGCAAAATTTATCATAGCAAAATATAACTTATTATAATCTATGATAATTTTGACGACCATCACACTGATAACCATATAAGAGTCGTACACATAGGCTTTCAATAATCCAACATCAATGATCCCTTTATGTAGAGTTTGTTTAGATTGCTAGTGCCATATTTATGTGAGATCAAAAATCTTGACTAAAAAATGGTATGTGCTACTCTCTTCCCATCCTATTTATCCTCTTGCTCCTAGATTAGAAACCTTCTAGAGTGCTCTAGTGTGCATGTGATCATCATGCACACTCACTCTTGCTCTCTAAGGTGGACTTAGGATAACCCCTAATCTAAGAATGTTATCATTCATTTGCTCTTATTCTAACACACACTAATGGATGATCAACCTTGGATCTAACAAGATTAGAGATGATACAAGAGATCCCACGACCTGGGATCATAAGTATGAAACAAGATATCTGGATTACAAGAACTCCCTTCTGGGAGATGAACTAGATACAAGAAAGAACTCGAAAAGATCTTGTATTATGACATTACAAGAGGACAAGGCTAGATGTCTAGGATACAAGACTAGACAAGATTGGAACAAGGAACAAGAGAAGAACTAGAACTGGAACTTGGAGAGTACTTACTTGGCAGTCATGAGTCCTTGAGCTCCCAAGACTCGTATTGGCAAGAATGAGTATGTATGTAGCCAACCCCTCCTTATAAGGTTTTCAAGGGTGTTCATCAAAGGCAGTTACAATTTGATGATGTCATCAATGATATCATCAATTCAAAACATGATCTTTGGATGTCAGAATCAAGCAAGAAGACAGTCGATCTTAGGGTTTTGGCATGTTCTTGACACAATGGAAGCATTAGTTTCTCCAAATTTTAAACTAATCATGAGATATAGAAATCACATGGAATCTAAGGTTCAAGATTGTTCCCTTTGTAAATGACATCACCTCCCCCTCAAGTAACGAGTTCCACGATGAGCGATCATGATCTCTAGTCTTGGCATCATTGTATTTTTCTTATGAAATTCTCAAACCTTGATTGGAGCTCTATGAAGGTTCTCTACAGGTTTCCAAGTGCAATCACTAATGTCATACCCTTTCCAATGAACAAGGTACTCCAATCTTCCTCGGGATATTCTTGAATCTAGGACATGATCGACTTCGAGTTCTTCATGATCATCAATCTCGATAGGTGGTGAAGGACTAGGTCTCTACTCCCTCAACGGTGAAAGCTGATATGGTTCCAACATAGATAATGGAAAACTAGATGTATTCTCATGGTACTTGGTAATTGGAGCTTGAAAGTGACTAGATTAATCTTGGCCAAGATGGTGAATGGACCAAATCTTTGATGTTCTAGCTTTGCACAAGGCCTCCAAGTCTGCAAATTACTTTTGAGTAACCACACTTTATCCCCAATGCGATAGGATGGATTTGAACACGATGTTGATCTGCATAATACTTATATTGTTCTTGAGCTCTATGGATCTCTTCCTTGAGTTCTTTGTGAATATCTATGAGATATTGGGCCTTATCTTTGGCAATCGGGTTCTTGACATGATTTGAGAGTTGTATATCCATCCTTGGATGTTGTCCATAATTTGCAAAGAAGGAAGTTTGCTTGGTAGATGTATGAACACTATTGTTCTAGGCAAACTTTGCAAAGGGTAAAAGCTCAAACCAATCATTTTGATGATAATTGATGATGCAATGGAGATATTCTTCTAGGACTTGATTAAGCCACTCTGTTTGTCCATCAATCTGTGGATGATTGGTTGTAGATAGTTTAACTTGAACACCAAGGAGCTTGCAAAGATTGTTCCAAAAGCTGGATATGAATTGTGGACCTCAATAACTGACAATATCATCAGGCAATCCATGAAGCCTAAATACGCATCTGAGAAAAAGTCTTGTAGTGGTTGCACATGTGATTGCCTTGGTAGTTGGAATGAAGTGTGCCATCTTTGTAAGTCTATCTACTATAACAAGAATTGTCAGACATTGGTCTACAGAGACCATTCCATATGTGTGTGGGACGAGGGCTAGTTAGCCAAGGTCCTAAGCTCGGGGGTATATCCTAAGGTATTTGATGGTTAGTGGGGATGGTTGTTGCATGCTGGCCACATCGCGATACTAGATCATTCCAGATCACTACTATTTTAGATACAAGAGGATATAAATGGATGGGAGGAGAGTGGCACACACATCATTCGCATGGCTTCTTTTGAGGAAAGCCTCACACTTGGTATCAGAGCAGGTTTTTGTTGAGCTAAAATTAGAAGAAATCTCGCGTGGAGGAGAGGTGTTCGTGCATGTTTTTGTTTTTGGGGAGTCGTCGTTCGAGGAGGAGGAAGGCGGAGGCGTTTCTTTGATCCGTGGTGGCCCTGTAGCAAAAGAGTGGTTGCCCACGAGGAGAGAGGGGAGAGAGCAGTCCCGCGATGCCTTTTGGTTGCCCACGAAGAGAGGACATAGCACGCGGGCGCCTCTTGGCTGCCCACGAGGAGAGAGGGAGAGAGAGACCTCTTCCTTCTTTGTTGTTGAGAGCCAAAGGAAGGAGCTTCTTATAAAAAGGCACCTGTCCTGTTCAGGACTTATGGGATAAAAGAGCAGCTTAGCGTGCACATCCACAGAGAGAGAAGGCGAAAATTTCGTGGACACCATAGCCAAAGTTTTTTTTGAGTCTCAGTTTTGGGTACCTAGCTTCACTAAATTGGCCATAACTTGGTCAATTCTTGTCCAAATTGAGAGATCTTTGGCTTATTAGAAAGCTCTCTTAGAGCTCTATCCAGAGAGTGGCTGGAAGCCATACTTTGGAATTATTTCCTTTCTACAACAGAGGGTGAAAGTGGATTGTTCTTCATCAAGCATCATCAACGAAGCACTTTTTGAAGGCATATGCGATCCACAAACCAAAGGGAGTCGATACTCTACTCTTAGTTCTTCAATTTAGATGTTTCACGAATACCAAAAGAATTTGAGATAAGTATTTAGTCAATATTTGATTGATTATTCTATTGATTGGGCATGTTAGAAGTATTCTTGCATTACGTGTAGGATGACGTAAGTAGAGCGTTAGTAGAGATGTATGTTCGGTGCTTGAGCTTTTCTTGCAGGTGGTAAGTATCCGAAGGTATCGAAAAGAAAGAAAAAAATAATAATAAATAAATAAATAAATAAATATATATATATATATATATATATATATATATATATATATATATATATATATATATATATATATATATATATATATATATATATATAGATTGAGGGCCTATAGAGCCCAACAACATACTTGGAAAAGTTTTCAATTGCAGGTGTTCATTGAGAAGACAAAATAGATCGTGCCTGCTGGCACGGATGATTTGATTTTGTTGAATGCTTGATGCTCTTCGAAATTATTTCAGATTTTAAAGTGACGCCGTTAGGCTGCCGAAATTTCTAAAATATTAGCACGCATGTGCATTGAAGTTTAGGAAACATATTAAAGTTTCTTTCTTTTATCTTTTTCTGTTAAGCAAAGGCTTTGATTGGTTCTTTTTCCGCTTGCCACTAGTATATACGATTGATTAGTGTTTTATTAAAAAAAAAAAAGATAAAAGAGAGAAAACCAAAAGAAAAGTTACTTACCTTTAGTCCTAATATGGAACCCGAACCATCATCACCTGCTAGAACAGATACCCTTATGCCAGAACCTCCAGTTGATCCAATTCAAGCCATGAATAATAGAATTTCATTCTTAGAGAATTTTCTTCAGGATATCTTGGAACACGTGCATTGTTCCAAGAAAGAAGAAGAGCTGCTTGATTCTGATTTGCCAAAGATGGAGGTAGATGCTCTAGATGAGCATCAAACTTCAGAAGTCCCTAGAGATAGCGTCTTAGTTAGAGAAGCCAGATGGCAGCTTAAGGATCTTAAGCCGCCAAGATATCATGGCTCAACTAGTGCTAGGACTACTGACGCGGTTGAGCAGTGGCTCAACAAGTAGGAATAGTGCTTCTGCCTGTGTCATATCATTGATGATAGGCACAAGATTCAGCAGGCCACTTATAACCTTATGGATGTTGCACATAGTTGGTGGCATAAGATAGAGCAGGATAAGAAGGAGCCCACGACATGGGATCAATTTAAAATCCTATTTTATAATAACTTTGTACCACCTGATGAAAGGTCTAGAGCACTAGACACCTGGTTCTTCATCAGTCAGAAGAATCAATCAGTTCAGGAATATGCAGATAGGTATAGAGAGGTACTTCTTAAAGTACCTGATACCATTCCAGAATTTCTTCAAGTCCACAAGTTTGTTTTGGGACTCAGATAAACTATCCGACCTTTAGTGAGGAAGGAGCGGTGCCAGTCTTTGGCACAGGCCACAGAGTGGCCTTGGTTTATGAGGACAGCCACAAGATCACAGGTTCCCAAGGCTAGAGATCCCCATGGACAAGGGTTAGCTGACCTTTCCATACTTCGACTCCTGGTTCGGTCAGTGCACAACCCTCTAGGGAGGCTAAGCAAGTGCACATGATCCAGATAGTCTCGGCAGGAAAGAGAAAAGTATCTGCTCTGGCTGAGAGGGCATATAACCGATCTATTCTTACCCCTCAGCAGAAAGAGAAGACAATGAAAGAGGGTTTGTGCTATGGTTGCTTAGGGTAGCACTTGTATAAGGATTGTCCTAAAAAGAAAAAGATAGCACCCACCGTAGTCATAAATATGACTCAAGCAGGAGGTGGGAGTGATGATGAGTTTGGGGATTCCCTATCTCCACTATCATCTCCCATAGTGGCCATGACGGTCACTAAAAAGGTTTTGACTGTGCCAGATGTTGTGCTTTCACCAGTGGCACAGAAAGGATACCAGTTCCCAGATATTGAGCTTATTGTCATGAGAGGAGTCGTGGCAGGACAGCCTGTCAAGGTACTCTTGACACAGGTTCGACTCATAATGTTATTAGTTCTCGATTAGTCAAGAGATTACACTTAGACACGATATAGTCAGATTATACTTATACCGTAGAGCTAGCCGACGGGAAGGGAACTGAGACTTGGGATCGACGAGTAGTTGATTTTCCTATTCAGATCCAGTCCTATGAGGACAGATTGGACTTTGAGATAGCGAGATTAGCTCGATTCGACATAGTTCTTAGTAAGAAGTGGCATGCGAGGAAGAAACCAGTCATTGATTTTGCTTTGCATGTGTATCATTTTGAGCATGAGAGAAGGAGATTACTGATCCGTGGAGAACCAGATCTCCAAGGGACGCGATTGGTGACTGCTACCAAGTTGCTCAAAATTGATTGTAAGTATATCTATTTCCTTTATTTCATGTATTTGTCGTATGTTGAGATGGATTCATGTAGTCATGGAGACTCAAGTTGGAATGCTCCAGCACTTTCAGCCAAAGTGAGAGCAGAATTGCAAGAGTTGTTTTTAAAGGAATTGCCATCAGGTTTGCCTCCTTGCAGGAATATAGAGCATAGAATCGAATTGGTACCAGGAGCGAGTCCGACCACTCGGCCACCATTTCGAATGAGTGTGCAGGAGGAAAATGAAGTCCGTAAGGTTGTGGACGAGTATCTTCAAAAAGGGCTTATTAGATCCAGCTATTCACTCAATAAGATCACTATTAAACATAGATATCCCATGCCCCGGATTGATGATCTTTTGGATGCTCTAGGTGGAGCCATTGTATTTAGTAAGATAGATTTAAAGAGTGGCTATCATAGATTAGAGTGAAAGATCATGATGTACATAAGACAGCTTTCAAGACCCGTTTTGGTCATTATGAGTATTTGGTCATCCCCTTTGGTTTGACAAATGCTCCAGCTATATTTATGATGTTAATGAATGATATCTTATGACCTTTCATAGGAAAGTGTGTTGTTGATTTTGTGGATGATTTGCTAGTGTATAGTGGGACTGTGCATGAGCATGAAAATCATTTAAGATTTGTGTTGAATATTTTAAAAGAAAATCAGCTGTATGTAAATCCAGAGAAGACACAGTTATTTCTTCCGAGGATAGAGTATCTAGGGCATGTGATTTCAGCCGATGGGGTTCAGATGGATCCCAAGAAGGTATCAGCCATTTTAGCATGGCCTACTCCTCAGGATGAGGGGAAGTTACGATCATTCTTAGGACTTTCCGGTTTTTATCAGAAATTCATCTCTTCATATTCGTTGATAGCAGCACCTATGACGAACTTGCTTCAAGGCAAAATTCCATTTGCATGGAAGCTAGAGCAGCAAAAGAGTTTTGATACTCTGAAACAAGCTGTTTCAGAGGCTCCTATACTCAAAGTGGTGGATCCTAAAAAACCATTTGAGTTAGAAACGGATGCTAGTGGCATAACCATAAGAGCAGTCTTGAGTCAAGATGGAAGGCCAATAGCTTTTGAAAGTAAGAAGTTAAATAGTGCACAACGCAATTGGATGGTGCATGAACAAGAGTTGTATGTGGTGGTGCATGCACTTAAAGTTTGGAGACACTATCTTTATGGTGCAGACTTTAAGGTATTCATAGATCATCGTACACTCAAGTATTTTTGCAGTCAGCCAGATCTTCGAGGCCGATAGGCTCGTTGGGCTGAGCTCATGCAGGAATTTCACATGGAAATCTTGTATAGAAGAGGCAAAGAAAATATATTGGTTGATGCATTATCTCGTATAATGTATCAAATGAGCTTTACAATTTTAGAAAGCTCATTGCTTCAAGAAATTAAGGAAGCACAGGTGGAAGATCCACATTTGTTACAGATAGTTAGATCCATTAGTGATGACTCTATTTTAGGAGACGGGATAGTTCCAGCTGTTTCTTCTTCTACTAAAGCAAACAAGTCCATTCCGTATTCTAATTTCTCACAGGAGAATGGAATGGTGAAGCGGAAAGGAAAGGTTTGTGTGCCAGATTCCTGGGATTTGCGAAAGAAAGTCATGCATGATAACCATGATGTTCCCTGCGTAGGACATCGTGGTGTTGACAAGACAATACAACTTGTTAGAAGAACATTAGCTAGAGATATCCATGCTTATGTTCAACAATGCTTTATGTGCCAAGTCAACAAAGTAGAAAGGGGTAAAGACACCAGGTCTTTTACATCCTTTACAAGTTCCAAATCATAATTGGGATAGTATATCCATGGACTTCATAGTGGGGTTACCGCATACCCAAAGGAAGCGGGATACAATCCTAGTTGTGGTAGATAGACTGAGCAAGATGGCTCATTTTATACCTACGCAGGAGACGATAGAAGCTCCACAGGTAGCGAAGCTGTTTATCCATCATGTCTTCAAATTGCATGGGCTACCGACATCCATAGTCTCAGATAAGGATGTCAGATTTATAGGACATTTTTGGAAGTTTGTATTTGACAAACTGAAGGTGTCACTAAAAATGAGTAGTGGTGATCATCCACAGACAGATGGTCAGACCGAGAGGGTCAACCAAATTCTAGAGGATATGTTGCGGGCATATGTGTCTAAGAGACAGACAGATTGGGATAGTTATTTGCCACTAGTAGAGTTTGCTTATAACAATAGGCCTCACAAGGTGACTCGGATGTCTCCTTTCGAGATGAACTATGGCATGAATCCCACTGCTCCCAGTACCATAGGAATGCCTAAGAAAAGTTCTAGTGCTTCTAAGTTCTTAGCGAATCTCCAAGCAAACCTTGAAATAGCTAAAGCTAAGATGCAGTAAGCAACTGATAGAGCAAAAGAGTATGTTGATAGGAAAAGATCTCCTAGATCTTTTGAGGAAGGAGACCGAGTTTTCCTTCAAGTACCAGCTAGATCTACTTCATTGTCCACAGGGAAGTGTAGTAAGCTATCACCAAGGTATTGTGGACCTTGGAAGATAGTAAAGAAGTTGATTGATGTTGCATACCGATTAGATCTTCCTCCAGATTGCAGAGTCCATCCAGTGTTTCATGTCAGTAAACTCAAAAAGTATATTTCTAGGGAGGATAATCTAATAGAGGGTATTGTTTCTTTGCAGAAAACTGATAGAGCAGATCATTCTCCAGACATAATACTAGATAGGAGACAGAAACGGTTAAGGAATCGTGTCATCCAAGAGTATCTGGTAGCCTGGAGAGGATTACCACTTACTGAATCCACTTGTGAATCAGCAACTCTGATTCGCAAGTACTTTCCCTCATTGATCATTGAGGACAATGATCTTTAGAAGGGGAGAGAGTGTCAGACATTGGTCTACAGAGACCATTCCATGTGTGTGTGGGACAAGGGCTAGTTAGCCAAGGTCCTAAGCTCAGGGGTATATCCTAAGGTATTTGATGGTTAGTGGGGATGGGTGTTGCATGCTGGCCACATGGCGACACTAGATCATTCCAGATCACTGCTATTTTAGATACAAGAGGATATAAAAGTATGGGAGGAGAGTGGCACACACATCATTTGCATGTCTTCTTTTGAGGAAAGCCTCACAAGAATGACATCATACTTATCGAATTTTGGTAGATTTGTGATTAAATACATAGATAATGAAGCCCATGGCCTTTTTGGAATAGGTAAGGGTTGCAAGAGTCCATGAGGTTTATCTCATGATACCTTAGATCTATTGTAAGTATCATAGGATCGGATATAATCTTTGACTTCCTTCCACATTTGAGGCCACCAAAAATCCCTTAATATGAGTTCTATTATTTTATTCACTCCAAAATGTCATAGTGCAAGGTTGTCATGATGTTGTTGAAGTACTTGGATCCTGGGCTTTCCTGGAGGGACATATAATAGGTTCTTATAGAATAGTAACCCATTCTTTTCTTGGAATTCAATTACCTCATACAATTGGATGTAGGTGTCCATCATCTCCATATTGGGATAGAATGGCCCGTAGGGCAAAGTCTGATGCATTTGTCTCTAGGCAGAAGGGTCTTCTTCAATCAAGATGAGCTAGAATTGGAGCAATAGTGAATGCTGACAAGGCTTTTTCTGCTTCTTTGGTCCATCAAGATTTTGAGTTTCCTATAAGCTTGGTAAGAGGTGTCACTATCCTGGAGTAATCTTTCATGAATATCCCATAAAAATTGGCAAACCCTAGGAAACATTGTACATCTCAAACACATAAAGGTGGTTGCCAATCAAGGTTTGTCTCAATCTTCTTAGGGTCCATAAATATTCCTTTCTCTGTTACAATGTACCCTAAAAACTCCACTTCTATCTGATGGAAAGAGCACTTCTCCAATTTCGCCTATAAACCTTTTTCTCTTAGTTTCTCTAGGACTATCTTTATGTGATATTCATGATCCTCTAGATTTTTGGAAAATATCAAGATATCATCGAGATATATTACCACAAAATCATCTACATTCTCTCTAAAAATATCCTTCATCATATATTGAAAGACGGCTAGAGCATTTGTGAGACCAAATGGCAAAACTACATATTCAAAATGCCCATGCCTTGTTCGAAATGTTGTCTTCAATTCATCTCCTTCTCTGATCCTGACAAGATTGTAAGCTCCTCGAAGGTCAGACTTCGTGAAGAACTTTGCTTTTCCAAGGTGTTCCAAGAGCTCTGATATAAGTGGTAGAGAGTATCTATTCTTTATTGTGACTTTATTCAACCCACGATTGTCTACACACATTCAAAGAGTTATGTCCTTCTTCTTTACAAATAGGATAGGGGCTCTTGAAGGAGACTTTGAGTGCTTGATACAACCCTTGGCTAGATTCTCATCGATATTCTTATGTAATTCTGCAAGTTCCTCTAGGGATAGTCTATAGATTGGTCTGAATGGTGGTTGTGCTCCCTCTTGAAGTTCTATGGCATAATCATAAGGTCTATGCTCTGGGAGGATATCTGCATTCTTCTTTTCAGAAACATCTTCAAAACATCTTTGTTGTGCTCTTGAGTTGGTATGGCATAGATCATATATGTCGGTTCCTTTGTTACTGCATGTATAAAGGCTTTGGGCTCCGACATATGTCAGGTTCTTTTGGATATCTCAACGGGTGATTTTATTCTTTTCCCAATTAATTTTTGGATTATGTTTCTTTAACCAAGGCATTCTGATGATAACTAGATTTATTGGACTTGATATAACATTGAAACATATGTGGGAATCATGGTCATCAAGGTGTACTTTTAATGGTGTGGTTTCCATGGTTATATTCCCAGATGCTAGAGGTTGTCCATCTACTACCTCAACTACTACTGGTTTGTTCTTCTGAAGTACTAGAATTCCATGTTTCTTAACCAATCCTTCATCCATGAAACATGATGAGGCTCTTGAATCTACTAGAACTACAAGGGAAAGGGTCTTCTTAGGCATGATTAACTTGACAGGGGCAAGACATGTTTCTATGCATATAGCTAGAATTATGAGATCCTTTCTTATACCATGGTCCAATTGTATGGTCTCTTTTACAACTAGACTTCCTCATTTCCATGCTCTACAAGGGTGGCTGCAACTCTGGAGTTCGTTCTCTTGTTGGGGAAATTAACTGCAATATGACTAGGGTTTCCACAATAGAGGCATAACTTGTTATCTCTCCCTTTCTGTTTCTCTTGTGGTGTTAGAGGCTAGAACCTGGTCATAAGCGTTCTCCATGATGCGTAGTCTTGGGATGGAAGCTAGTCCTGCCAAAATGTCAGGGGAGCACTAGATTGTGCCCTTTGACATCACTAGACAAGATTTTGGCAATACACTTTCGATTACAAGGACACCCATGTATGGAAAACGAACGTACCAAAAAATTATCATAAGATGAACTCAAATAGATTCTCAAATTAATGCCAAAAAATTTATGTAATGATAAAATTATGGTAAATATATACTTATGGTATCTAACCATAAACAAGATACTTAATCAACAAGTAACTTAAACTATAGGTGTTTTTAGAGTTCTCTTGTAATGTTTCAAAAAAATCCTTGATATTCCTCACCTTTAGGTTTCTTATACATAAGATCTTGGCTTTACTAGCCCTTATCTCAACTAGTCCTTTCATGGAAGAAAGGGTAATTCCTTTTAGTAAACTATTTGAGTTTTTCCATATGATCAACTCTTTTTAGCTATGCTTACTTCTCTCTTGAATCGACACCACACAACTCTGATTTAATGACTTGGCAACACTTGTACTTGTCTTGAGACCTACTTTAGTCTTGTTCTTATATTATTTTTCTCAATTGAAGAGTTCCATTCAATGATGTCTAATATTTTACTTTGATTAGAATTCTCTTAACATTCATGTTGATCACTATTCATTATTACACTTAGTACACAATGTGTATTTATAGGTGTTCTAGATTTCTTGCTAAGATCTTCTTGATTCACATACCATAGGATCTTGGAACTCTCACCTTTATCTATGTTTGTAGGTGCCTTAGATTCCTTTATAAGATCTATAGATTCATACAATCATAAGATCTTAGCAATCACATCTCTCGAATTACTTTTTATATCTTGAACTTGATATTATTCTACCCTTGTCTTAGTCATAATCCAATCATAAGAGTATGCTTATTAAATTTCTAAGTTTCCATGATATATTGAAAGAATGATTACGAGCACTATTTCTCCTTCTTTCACATCAAGAAACCTTCTATGAATGACTAAACATTTCCCTCTACCATATCTATGGTATTTTGTACTTTCTTATCTCATCCTTACTTCAAGTGTTTCTAAAACTCTTCTAAATATGGGTCTCTCACTTGCAAGTCTCAATGCACGTTAATATTGCCTTGAATAATTTAATTATATTACGTGTACTCTATCTTTATAGAATTTACTTGCTTACTTGGATTCTTATGTGTTTCCTTCAACTAGATTGGTGATTTTATTTACATCATCTATTATAATATTTTTTAACTAGTTCAAGATAGCAATGTTTTCCATCAATCATCCTTAGATGTTTTGAACCTTTCCCTTTGTCTTTCTTATACAATGATACTACATACAATGAAATGACTCTATAAATATCAACTTTAAGGAATTCTTAGTGTTTATGAGGATTCTACCCTCCAACAATCTCTTACTTCTTTTTATTTTTATACATATGGATACATATGACAAAGATCATTTATCTTTGTCACCAAAAGATAGAATTTTATTGTACTCTTACCATAAACGTAGCTAACTTAGTCATGTTCATGCAAATTCTAACTCATCCTAGTGAACAAAAGTAAAATGCTTTTTGAAAAGATAATCCTTCATATGCTTCACGCTTTCCTTCCTTAAAATTATGAAGCATTCCATCACGATGAAGATTTAGTAGTAGGCCTAAAATTATTGATCAAGTCAAGCAAGGGCTCCAATTGCAGCCTGATAAGATGGAAGCAAGCCATTAAGTTCTCTTCGACTATGAAAACATGTCAAGTGTTTGTGTTGGCTTAATCATGGACTACACATGGAAGAGCTATGTGGATAAAAAGCTTAGTGCTTCCGGAGAAGGCCATGAGTGGGGAATTCTCTTGGATTTTGATCTAGGGCATTGCATCAATGGAGTAACTCATCATCATGTCCAAGATCCTCCACAACCGTACTACTTTACATGTTGCAAAACATGTTCGTTTGTACTCAGCTTTAGTATAAGATAATGCTCTGGTCTGTTGCTTCTTTGCTCTCATAAGAATTTTTATGAGAGTGAATTTTGCCTCTCTCTCTACTAGGATCCATAATACCTATACATATAAAACAAAATGGGTTAGAAATCAATATATATACGTGTACATATGTATGTGTGTATATATGTAGGTGTATATGTGAGTGTGTGTATGCATGTAAGCATGTATGTATGCATATGCATGTGCATTATGTATGCATATGCATGTGCATTATGTATGCATATGCATGTGCATTATGTATGCATATGCATGTGCATTATGTATGCATATGCATGTGCATTATGTATGCATATGCATGTGCATTATGTATGCATATGCATGTGCATTATGTATGCATATGCATGTGCATTATGTATGCAAATGTATGCATGTGTGTATATGCATGTAAGTATGTATGTATGCATATGCATATGCATTATGTATGCATATGTATGCATGCATGTGTATGTGTGTGTGTATGTGTCTCTATGTGTGTGTATGCATATATATGTGTGTATGTCTCTATGTGTCTGTCTATGCATATATATGTGTGTATGTGTGTGTATGTGTGTGTGTATGTGTGTGTATGTGTGTGTGTCTATGTGTGTGTGTGTGTGTCTGTGTGTATATACGTGTGTATCTATATATATGTGTCTATGCATGTGTATGTATGTGTGTAAATGTGTGTGGATGTGTGTATGTGTCTATGTAAGTGTGTGTTTGTCTATGTGTGTATGTGTGTATATATGTGAGTGTGTATCTCTGTGTGTGTAAGTTTGTATGTGTGTATGTATGTATGTGTGTCTATGTGTGTAAGTGTGTGTGTGTATCTATGTGTGTATGTCTGTGTGTATGCATGTGTAAGTGTGTCTGTGTATGTGTGTGTGTGTGTGTCTATGTGTGTGTGTGTAAATCTGTGTGTATGTGTATATGTGTGTATGTTTCCATGTGTGTCTATGTATCTATGTGTGTGTATGTGTCTATGTGTGTATGTGTATGCATGTAAGCATATATCTATGCATATGCATGTGCATTATGTATGCATATGTGTGTGTATGTGTGTGTATATGGGTGTATGTATGTGTATGCATGTACGTATGTATGTATGCATATGCATATGCATTATGTATGCATATGCATATGCATTATGTATGCATGTATGTGTATGTGTGTGTATGTCTCTTTACGTGTATGTGTATGCATATATATGTGTGTATGTGTGTGTCTCTCTCTCTAGATGTGTGTGTGTGTGTCTATGTGTGTATATGTATGTGTGTGTATGCATGTAAGCATGTATGTATGCATATGCATGTGCATTATGTATGCATATGTATGCATGTGTGTGTATGTGTGTGTATGCATGTAATTATGTATGTATGCATATGCATATGCATTATGTGTGTATGTGTGTGTATGTGTGTGTGTGTCTATGTGTGTGTATGCATGTGTATGTGTGTGTAAATCTGTGTGTGTATGTGTCTATGTGTGTGTATGTGTCTATGTGTGTGTATGTGTATGCATGTATCTATGCATATGCATGTGCATTATGTATGCATATGTATGCATATGTATGCATATGTGTGTGTGTATGTGTCTATATGTGTGTATGTGTATGCATGTATCTATGCATATGCATGTGCATTATGTATGCATATGTGTGTGTATGCATGTAAGTATGTATGTATGCATATGCATATGCATTATGTATGCATATGTATGCATGTATGTGTATGTGTGTCTATGTCTCTCTATGTGTGTGTGTGTATGCATATATGTGTGTGTATGTGTGTGTGTGTCTATGTGTGTATGTGTATGTGTGTATGCATGTGTATGTGTGCGTATGCATGTACACATGTATGTATGCATATGCATTATGTATGCATATGCATGTGCATTATGTACGCATATGCATGTATGTGTGTGTATGTGTGTGTATCTATATATATGTGTCTCTATGCATGTGTATGTGTGTGTGTAAATGTGTGTGGATGTGTGTGTGCGTGTAAGTGTGTGTCTATGTGTGTGTGTATGTGTGTGTATGTGTATGTGTGTCTATGTGTGTATGTGTGTGTGTCTATGTGTGTATATATGTGTGTATCTATATATATGTGTCTGTATGCATGTGTATGTGTGTGTGTAAATGTGTCTGGATGTGTGTGTGTAAGTGTGTATGTGTCTATGAGTGTGTATGTGTTTATGTGTCTATGTGTTTGTATGTGTCTATGTGTGTATGTGTATGCATGTATGTATGCATATGCATGTATGTATGCATATGCATGTATGTATGCATATGCATGTGCATTATGTATGCATATGTATGCATATGTGTGTGTATGTGTGTGTATGCATTTGAGTATGTATGTCTGCATATGCATTATGTGTGTATGTGTGTGTGTATATGTGTGTGTATGTGTGTGTGTGTTTATGTGTGTATGCGTGTGTGTGTGTCTATGTGTGTATGTGTGTATGTGCATGTATGCATGTGTATGTGTGTAAATCTATGTGTATGTGTGTGTGTGTGTGTGTTTGTATGTGTCTATGTGTGTGTATGTGTCTATGTGTGTGTATGTGTATGCATGTATCTATGCATATGCATGTGCATTATGTATGCATATGTATGTGTGTGTATGTATGTGTATGTATGTGTGTATGTGCATGTGTCTATATGTGTGTGTATGTGTGTGCATGTGTATGTATGTGTCTATATGTGTGTGTGTATGTGTGTGTGTGTGTATGTGTGTGTGTGTCTATATGTGTATGTGTGTGTCTATGTGGGTATATACATGTGTATCTATATATATGTGTTTGTATGCATGTGTATGTGTGTGCAAATGTGTGTCGATGTGTGTGTGTGTGTAAGTGTGTATGTGTCTATGTGTGTGTGTATATATGTATGTGTATGTGTGTGTGTCTATGCGTGTATGTGTGTGTGTCTATATGTGTATGCATGTGTCTATGTGTGTATATGTGTGTGTGTATGCATGTGTATGTGTGTATGTGAATTAGTGTGTATATGTGTGTGTGTATGTGTGTGTGTGTGTCTATGTGTATGTGTGTGTGTCTATGTGTGTATATGTGTGTGTGTATGCATATGTATGTGTGTGTATGTGTGTGTGTGTGCATACTTGGCTTCAGGAAAAAGTGTCCTGACAATTTAGTGTGCTCATAAAAATCACTAACAAAATCTACTAACAACTATGAGGACCACATTGATTGAGTCAAAGGACATGAGTATGTGCATTCTTCATGCCTTGATTCCATGGATTTGTAGCAATTGATTTGATCGATTGGAAGATTATGCAGTATTAAACCTATATTTCTCTTTTCTCATAATTACAATGGTTCAATGTTCGCTTAGCTTATTCCCCTTCCTTTTTCTTTTTCTATCAATTTAGCTAAGCATTCGAATCTTTTTTAAGTCTTTGTTCCTAATCTAAGGCCCTTTCTATCTTTTTTTTTAGCACACGTCTATTTTTCTATATAAAAAGTGTTCTCTTTTGAACTTTGTAGTTATTATGGACTTTAATCTAGGTGCTATACCATAGGTCTAGACGAAGCACTAAATTGGGGTACGGTCCTCATTTTTTCATACTATTTTATTACTGCTAGTTTTTTTTTGTATTTCCTCAAAACTCTCTTTTAATCACTATATTTATTCCTCTCACAAGACCTTGAGTCTTTTGGAAACTATATAGACTTTTTAATTTCAATGTCATTTCATTATAATTGGATATGCATGTAGATAGATGTTTGTTTCTCCACATGGCCTTATCTAATTCTTCCCAATTTCTCTCTTCCTTGTTTTCATGTAAAAATTCTTTTAAAAGTAAGGTTTCAAATTGATCCTAGTAAAAGCATAAGTCTCCATTGTTTATTTAATTTCATCCACCACTTTTATGATTTAGTTCTAAGAAAAAGGCTCATTTGTATAGCTCTATATTCTATTGGGGTCATTTCAAGTCTAATATGCTCTCTTCTCTCCTAAGATGTATGTTGTTTTGTGTATATTGAAGTAGATAATATTTACCATGAAAAAAATTAGAAATTTCATGTATCAAACGTACTTGTTTCTAGATTAA
This sequence comes from Ceratopteris richardii, assembly GCA_020310875.1. Taxonomy (NCBI): domain Eukaryota; kingdom Viridiplantae; phylum Streptophyta; class Polypodiopsida; order Polypodiales; family Pteridaceae; genus Ceratopteris; species Ceratopteris richardii. Next base: position 59,214,367 of record CM035441.1, on the reverse strand, counting down.
AGATGTATTGAAAGTGTGCAATTTGTGTTTGTACTCTAAAATCTTCAGAAAATCATCATATGTTGTCTAAGTGTTACTAATTCATCATAAAGGTCAATGTCCGATCCTAAGTCCATTATTTCTAGATAATCCCCTTCAGTATTATTATCATTCATATGTGTGTGTGATTGTGTTTCTTCCAAGCATTCCATTAAACTCAAATATCATTATGTTTTGAGAAAAAAAAAAAGTAGAAAAGAAATCAAAAGGAATGAATTTTCCTTCTCTTTCTTCATGATCTAAATGATTAAAAACTATGCTGAGAAACCAATAAAGCCTTCAATCCAATTTAACTTTTCTTGCCAAGTTTCAAAAAAAAAAGGGAATGTTCAATTTTTATATATACGCTTTTGAAACAACAAATTTGCTCAATAGAAATAAAAAATCACATCAAATAAGCTAAATTTGCTAAATCTAGTTACTTACTTCAAACCAAGCACTTGCACATAAATCCTTCAAACATGTACACACCTATGGGACCTTATCTTCACGCTTGCAAATCCAATCAAAGTGAACGGAATAAAATGGCAAGCATGATTTTCAAGATGTGGCATTTGGAAGAGTATGTTAACTATCTTCAAGAGTTTGCAAATATAAATAGAACTAGAAAAAACTCACATGTTCTACATGTCATGGATATTCCAAAAGCAATCTTAGACTTTTTTGTTTTTTGTTTTTCTTCCAAGCCCAATATCAAATGAAGAAGACACGTGCGTGCAAATATAGGTGTATTAGTAAAAGAAGATCTCTAAGAAAGGTTTAAAATATGATTTTTGAGGATTTAGGTGGAATTGGGAGTTAAAGAATAAATGAGAAAGACTTTGATTTGAAATCTAGTGTTTGTAATGTGAATTTCTAGAATCCATAGATCACATAGAATGGAATTCAAGTCTCTTTGCAAATGCTATTAGAAGTGTTTCTAAGCATAAGAAATAAAAGAAGTTTATTCAATAACTATAATGATGGAGTGATGAAGGTGAAGAAAACTCTTGAATTCTTGCCTTCTTTATCTCACACAGGATCTCATTGGGAAGGAGGGGGGGACATATATCTTATAGCTTGAAGAACCTACAGGTATTGAGATCAGGGAGTGGAGAAGAATAGAGTTGTATTCTCTTTTGTGTTCAAATAATAGCCTTTGATGATTGTTTGTGTGGAAGCCCATCATGTTGGAAATCTATATTCATATATGTTCACCACTCCCACTTAGTGAGTGAGTAAACATGAATAGAAGTACACACAAGAGCAAAGAAAAGGATCAAATCATAGAGACGCATGATGGCAAGAAGAGCTCTCTATTGATAGCTGATCGATAGAATGAGAATAGATGAAGTGAGAGCTCTATGTGGATCCCTAAGTACAATGTACCACCACATATGAGTATATCATGTATATGTGGTTACATGAGGAAAAACTTCTAGCAAGCACTAGAGTAAAAAATGCCCACATATATAGGGAAATAATTCACATCAAAGCTACTCAAGGAATACATAAGTGTAACAATCCCCCTCGACTGAATGATGTGGACACATACATAGAGTGATATGTCACAAAATAATAACTCTAATTTTTTGTGAAAAGATTCAAACTTTTCCCATGGAAGACCTTTGGTGAATATTTGTGCCACATTATCTTGTGTAGGCACATATACCAAATCAATATCTCTAGCATGAAGGTGCTCTTTGACATAATGATATTGAACCTCAATGTGGTTTGTGTGCACATGAAACACTACATTTCTTGCAGCTTCCAATGCACTTTGACTATCAGTAAGAATATGCATAGGTTTAGTGACCTCCATGCATAGATCCATCAATAGACATCTCAGACATATACACTCTACGATAGCTATGAATACTACCCTATACTCAGCTTCACAACTCGATGTGGTCATAGTAGGTTGCTTCTTACTCAACTAAGATGTGCATGACCCTCCAAGGAAAAATCAATTACCACTATTGGACACTCGTGTGTCATAACAACCAGCCCAATCACTATCTGTAAAAGCATGCAAATGTGGCTAAGCATCTCTACCATAAAAGAGACTTAAAATCAGCATGCCTTTGAGATATCTAAACACACATTTTAATACTTATCAATGCTAACTGTGAGGACTATGCATAAATTCACTTAACTAGGAAACTTCATACTATATGTCTGGCCTTGTGTTGCATGCATGTATGAAACATTCCACATCTTTCTGATAAATAGAAGTATGAAATGCATCACTTGTATCCTCAATTGAGAGCCTAAATCTTGTCTCCACAGGTTGTTGCTATAGGTTTGCAATCCTTAATATACTTTTCTTGATGCAGAAAAATTCCACCCTCAACATATATAAATTGGATGCCAAGATAATGCTCCAAAAGAATAAGATATGTGACATTAAAAGCATGTTGCAATGCTTAGCCAAATTTCTCATCACGTGACGCAATCAAGAGAATCTCATCAAAATAAAGAGCAAGCACTATAAGATCCCCTCAATCTTTGTGTTCATAAAGTGTGATTTCAATTAGACTACATGTAAAATCAAGAGCAATCAAATGCTTATGTATCACATGCACGTGGAGCTTGCTTAATTCCATAGAAAGCCTTACACAAACAACAAACAATATGTCCTTAAACTTTGATGGAAATCCATGAGGTGGCTTGATGTGGACCTCTTCTTGTAGATCACCATTCAAGAAAGTTGTTTTAATATCCAATTGATGCACTTTCAAACCACGAAGGGCAGCCAATGCAATCACAGAATCAATGGTAGTCATGTGCGAAGTAGGTGCAAAAGTCTTCTCATAATCTATGCCATATTTATTCACATAACATTTTTGCAACTAGTCTAGCTTTGTAGCAATCAACGCTACCATCTGAAGTTCTTTTAATCTTGTAAACCCACTTAGTACGAATGGAATTCTTACCTTTTAGAAATTCAGATAACCCACAAGTACAATTTTTGTAAGTAGAATTAAATTCTAACTACATTGTGCTTATCCAATTTCAATCATCATATGCATCTTCAAAAGTGAGTGGCTCTTCATTACATGCAATTGCAATAAGACACACATCCACAAAGTCACATGATGCATGAAGAGAGCTTGAACTTGTTCTACCAAGTAAAGGAGCACTCAAATTGCTATGTTGTAATGTTTTTTTCAGCCATTTTGGTGTGCTCCCTCATGTAACACATCATCAAAATGTACATAAGAAGTGGATTAAATATCATGCTGAATTTCAATCATGTCTAGTTGCAAATTTTGTGAACTCTCAACCATGTTTAGCTGAACATTTTTAGCCATAATTGGCTGGAATTCTTTAGCCATGTTTCCTTATAAATTTTGGGGATTTTCAGCCATGTTTGTCTAGAAATTTTCAGCCATGTTTGGCTAGAATTTTTCAACCAATTTGGAAGAAATGTTTTAGTTGTTTTACCTCATTTGGATGGCATACACATCTATAGTCAAACACACCACTTTGAAAAAAAGGCATGAGTGTATAAAACACATCTTGTGAGCTGATTGTTGGATTAAATTTACATTCAAGTAAAGGATAAGCTGAATTTTCAATAAATACCACATCTCGATTTACAATAAATTTTTTTGTCAATGGATGGTACAAGTGGTTACCCTTACTCTTACTACTATATCCAACAAATATATATTTCTTTGTCTTCTCATCAATTTTGTGATGTCCTTGTGATGGTACAATAGCATATGCGAAAGAAGAACATATGCATATATGAATAACCCTTGTCTATCGTTCATTCCAAGCCTCATAAGGTGTAATAACTCTCAATGCCTTTGTAGGATAATGATTTTTGCACGCATGATTGTTTCGATCCAAAACGTATATAATGCAATCTCTTTTTGCTCCCCTACTGCTCCTCAGTCAACGTCCGTGAGCCCACACACAGAGAGATGTCCTTCTTTCCTCCCAGCCACGCCGGAAGTGGTAATCTCCTCTCTCGATACCAATGTGGAGTACTTCACATAGGAATGCCATGTGGCATTCTCAATCAAACTCCCATTAAATATCATGTGCCATTTCCTTTCCCTTGAAAACATTTTCATCCTTGAAAAATGCAAATGAAATGTCCCTAATGCTAGAAGAAAGTGCTTGGACTCCCCTGAACCCCATGTACTCCATGTACATGGTCATCCTTGTGTGCTATTTCCCCATATCCTTCCCCTTAAGAAGTCTCATATGAGATCATTTCAAAGGTGGGAAACCGTCTGAGTGGTGCCTACTATCTCCCATGTAGACTCAAGTTTCAAACTATCACTCCCATAACATATAACATCATCCAAATGACCTAAGTCCATATGATGTATCCTCCTTGGAGCAATAGCATGTAAAACAAGTGTAAAAGTGCCAAGCTTATAGGCTTGACCATATCATAATGGAGATAATAAACCATATAATCCTCTAAAATATAGAACAAAGTCCCATAACAAGTGACTCCAAACCCATCTAATACTAAATGATAGATTGCCCTCATACCACTTTAGGTCTCCCTAAACTTGAGTGTAGTCACAAGTAGTAGTTTAATCTAAACTACCTTGTGATCTATGCAAATCCATCATCTAGTTCATGGTAGTAAAATGTAATCTCTACATTTCACCAACCAAGACGTCTCTGGTTTGTCATCCTTTACCATTGGACTAAGTTCTATTGGAAGAGCGTCTATTGGCACTAGTGCAAACTCTAAAATATTCTCTTCCCTGTAGTTTGCCATATGAATGCACAAAGCATTCCTTTTGAGATTTAGATAATCCCTAAGTACCCATTCTCCTAATTTATGCTCACACATCATCCTCATGATGAAATATCAACTAAGAGTTTGGTACCCTAATAGGTTAGATATATCTCTGTCTCCTATAAACCCTAAAGAGAAGAGTCATAAATCTACTCCCAATCTAACTAATGTCAATAACTAAATCATCTCATCTAGTTAAAGACTATCACTAGAGTAACATAACTACTTCTCTCAAGAGTCTCCAGGTGAGAATCAATCTAACCATCGTGATAAACTGATCTCCCTCTTGTCTTTGATAGAAGAGTGCCACTCCTATCTAGACAATCTAATCTAGAGAAAGTAAAACTCTCTCTCTAATCTCATCTAAGGAAAAGAGCTATGGTAGTGGAATCTATTCCACTTGCCCTTTCCCTTTGGAAGAGACTCCTTTGAATCCATTTGCTCTACTCATCCATAACTGAGAACACATATATAAGCTCTCCATACTTTTTCCTCCCAAAATAATGGAGAATCATACTCTCATGTGAAGGAAAATTACATTGAGAAGTAGAGCAAATGAATTCCTTCTGAAATATAGACTAAGAGATGTTTCCTAAACACCTCTTCTCTCTAAAGGAAAACATACTCTATTCTTCTCCTATGAAGAAATCATGTTTTCATTTCCTTCTTTCTCTCTCAAAGAGTAGGAGCTAAAGTGAGACCACTGAACTAAAGTGAGATCTCTCATGGATCTCTGAGCTGATTCCCACTTTCTCCTTTCCTTAAAAGAGAAACTCATGAATTTATTTAGTCCTTTCTTCCATAACTAATGGATAATCCCTCATTATACATATTCTTATGAAGATGGAGAAAAAATCTCTCCTGACTAATGAAGGTGTATGTAGTGAAGAGTGGATAAAATAAATTCCTAACAAGGATCAAAGCCCTTTGCTAAAATTGTCAGCAATGATATGACATGATACCATAGACACATGTGTATCCATACTAAAGAGCTATCTATGCTAACCATACTGTATGCATGGATCTATACGATCCACTCAAACACATGGAATTATCCTTCCTATAAAAAAAAACTCAAAATGAGTATGTGATACCAATGGTGATAAAATCACCTATCACATTCTCTACTAGAAGAATAAATCTTCCCTAAACTATGAAGGATAACTCCCAATCCTAAGGAGATGTCTACTAAGAGCTCTCCTCTGATCTAGTGAGACATGACGTCATGAATGATGAGTCCTTTTCTCCCTGGCCATAGAAGAAGAGTGCTCAAAGGGAAGTCATTTCCACCGTCCCATACTGGTGAAAACTTCTTCCAATTGACGGTGTCATACATACACTAAACCAAATATATATTCTATGTAATGGACTATGCAAGTGGATTCTAATGAATCCCATATCCTAAAATCATATGAGTGGACTGAAATAAGTCCCATGTCCTTGAACTAGATAGTTCGGTTCTAGTCAATGTGTGAAAATGGATATCCCTTTATGTTCCAAACTAACTTGTTCCTATGTACCCAGACTGAGTCTAAGTACCTCTTTGTGGATCTTGATATACATATATATGTATTGGGTACCCCAACTATTGCTGACTAAGGGATCTATGCTCTATACCATATAGCTAGTGCCATGTCTGTAGCATTCCTAACCATCACTCAAATCACATAAGCACCCATCGATGTTGTCTCATGAAATCCATCTCTATGATCCCATCTAATTGGTTTCCTTAGTAGTGTAGCAGAAATGCTTCACTACTTGATCAAGTGATGTGCATGATGTGAAATTAGCCACTCTTTGGGTATTCCTGATAATACCCCATAGTCTCCTAATCATCATGTGAGACTCTTGTGAAGATAGCTAAATCTTCATGAACTTGAAGATTATCATAAATGTATCTCCCGTGCCTATATGCAACTTCCTATAACCTATAGGATTGCATGTGCACATTACTAATGGTTAAGGTGTAGCTCCTTCCCTTAGCAATCCTATGGTCTAAATCCATAAGGATTATGTGTAGGGATCCTGTTACTACTGAAGTTGCCTAATGTATACTACTATGATGGTCCTAAGTCCATCAAATACATGCTTACAAGCATGCCTAGGTCTTATTGATGTTTGCAGAAAAGGCATTCTACCATGCCATAACATTCTTACCTAAAGGCAAGTGCGTATATAACGCCATGAGGGGGAAAATTTTTCGACAGCATTTCCCAGGAAATGGAATCCCAAAAAAATTTAACCATAAGCTCAGTGGCACATAGGCCACCCAACAACATAGGGCTTGACAGGCCCATGGCATGCACGCTATAAACTGATATATGGATTCCATAACCTGCAAAAACATAAGAGCAATTGCTAACAACAATTCTCTGTGTTGCATAGCCATATAGTTTCTGCAATCCGCTTTCCTACAAACAATCAAAAATTATACTTCTTGCCTGTTGATCCATACTTTAAGAATTTAAACAATGATCAACATTTGATGTATGCAATCCAATTTATGCATGTACATACAGAACATGCCATAACATAAAGTAAAATGCCTAAAGCATAAAGCATACGTCCCTGAATACTTTTGGTTTTGGAATTGCATGCATCCAATCCTTCTCAACAAGCTTCGAGACCTCTGCACCATCCTCCTCAGATCCTAATATAAGCTTTGAAGTGTCCGAAAACATCGGATCACTTCTCAAAACATAAATCATGGTTAGGTGATTACCAAAATAATGCAAATTTAGTCAAAAAATGCATTAGTAATCCTTCTTTAGACCTGCAAAATCACATTAGGACATGAAAATGTTCATAAACTGAAATATATAGCATGTGCAAAGAGCTCTAAGTGAAATTACTCAAATCGCCTTCCCAGTCTGAAAGATATGGCTCCCGGAAGGTAGTCGCCAAAAACTGTTCAGACTTTGCAAAGCTGTATAGACCTGCAAAATTTTTTTATTTCTAGTTTTCTTTTCATAAGCTGAAAATAGACTTTGTGATCTTCAAAACAAGCCATAGCACATCCAATTTGAAGTCTTCTAGCCCAAGATATGGCCTTTCCAAGCAGGACATGCCAAACTAGTGGACTATTGGAGGGGCTGGAAAAAGTGAGAAAAAGTGATTTTTGGGGTGCCCCAAAGCATTCTTCCATCAAGCAAATGCTAAAATTCTCTCCATAAACTCAGAGAGTGGTATTTGAAGATGCTTGGGCCTGTTTTCTCCTTTCCAAATCCTCCCTTCGTGCGTGCTAATTCGCTCCCCAAAAGAGGCTTAAATCAAGATTTTTAGTTTCACGCCAAAGCTTAACTGGGAGACTTTAGTAAACTTCTAATCCATCGTAATGTGGATTTTTCTTGGATTTTCTTTTCTCCATGGTAATTCATACACCACACTTCATGTACATGTGCACTAATCCATGGGAAGCATCATAAATGGTCTCTTTTCTTACTCCCAAAAGTGGAGTTTGGCTAAAACTAACACCTGAAATTTTTTCCAAAAAGTGCGGGAAGGGTGTCTTTGAGGAACTAAAATTCCTCATTAACTTACTGAATCTAATGATTCGGCTATGAAGTCCATACACCATACTCTCAGTATATATAGTTTTTCCTATCCATCCGTAGCTATCGCACCTCTTTTTCCCTCTTCCAAAATGGGAATTTCTTAGATTCAGGTGCTGAAATTTTTTTCTCAAACTGTGATGGAAGGGGGTCTTGTGGAGCTTCAAACTCCCATCATACTGAGGTATATTTTGTATTTCTCAATTTTATGTGGAAGTCAATACACTAGACTATAGGTGGGAATGATTTTTCCTATCAACCAAGAAAAATCCCGCTTCAAATTCCCTTCCCAAAATGGCTATTTGTCAATATAAGCCCTGAAATTTATGTGTAAAATCATGAAATTAGAGTATTTTTGTGATACCCTAAACCTGGCTTTCTCATATTTTTGATGGAATCCTTGACTTTAATAGGAGTACACATCTCGTACTCCCCACACACTTAACTTTCCCTCCAACATTGATTATGTCTGGCATATGCAGTAGTGTCTGAACAACAATGCAGGAAATTGGATGATAAAGTAGTGAAATGTATTTTTGTTGGGTACAGTTTTGAAAGCAAATGCTATCGCCTATATCATCCATAGAATAAACACATTTTGGTTAGTCCTGATGTTGCTTTTGTGGAGGATGCAATTCAGCCATTACTTTCATGTACTAAGGAGACATCAATTAGTTCCAAAGATATGTATGACATTTTTCTGCCTCTTTTTATAGGTGGACACTCTAGTGCTAGTCCAAATGAGGCGATTTCTCAACCTTTACAAGTTTCATGTGATGTTGCATATCATTCCATTTCTGATGCAGATTTACATGATGCACATGTTGATGAGAGAACTGATATAGAGGAGGCAAAAACTATGCCTAAATGGCTGGTGCAAACTTTGCGAGTAGCAAATTAGATGCACCTCTGTGATATCATACTTGTTGAGGTTCTCATAGTGCTCCTTTTGCATCAGATTGCTATGCGATGGCTGCCTCTAGTCTTTGTAATGAGAATGAGTCTATTTTGTTTGATGAAGCACATAATTCAAAAAATTGGATGGTTGCTATGCAATCAGAATATCATGCTATCATGAAAAATGGCACTTGATCTTTATGTGACTTGCCTCGTGGCTAGAAGGCCATTCACACTAAGTGGGTATATAAGCTGAAGTGTAAGCATGATGGAGCAGTTGATAGGTATAAGTCTAGGCTTGTTGCAAAGGGTTATGCTCAAGAAAGAGGCATTGATTTTGATGAGACCTTTGCTCCTACATGCCGAATGACTACTGTTCATAGAATCTGTGCACTTGTAGCTCATCATGGTTGGAATGTACATCAATTGGACATTAAAATTGCATTTTTGAATGGTGACTTACATGAATAAGTGTATGTTTTTCAGCCCTGTGGTTTTGTGTAGAAAGAGCATGAAAACAAAGTGTGCATGTTGAAAAAGCATTATATGATTTGAAGCAAGCACCACGTGCTTGGTATGAAAAAATACATGCCTACCGTATTGCGCATGGTTTTGAGAACAAACACTCCAACTGAGAGAACCTTATATGTTAAGCATGCAAATGATGTGCTTCTGATCATTGTTGTCTATGTTGATGACATGCTACTCACTGGTCCTCATGAGAAGCATATTGCTGATTTTAAGACTAATTTGCATGCCTCATTTGCAAGTTGATGGCAGAATAGTTTTGTGTCAAAAAAAATATATTGACACATTATTGTAGCATTTTAACCTTGAAGACTACAAACCTATTGCCACTCCTATGGAAACATGTTAACCATTGAGCCTTCATGATACTAGAGATGCATTTGATGTTGTTCTCTATCAGCAGATTGTTGGATGATTGATTTACTTATGCATTACTCAACCAGATATTCAGTTTGTTGTCTCACAGATGAGCAGGTTTATGCATTGCCTAGGTATCAAACATTAGTAGGTAGTTAAGAGCATCTTTTGCTACTTGAGTGGTACCCAACTACTTTGATTGTTTTATCCCAAGGGGGGGTCACTACCACCAAATTTACATGCTTTTTTTGACTCTAACTAGGTTGGTAGCTATGACACTCGTGTGTCCACCGGTGGTTTTTGCTTCATGCTTGGTAGCTCATGCATATCTTGGTTGAGCAAGAAGCAGCCCTACTATGGCCACTTCTAATTGTGATGCTGAGTATAGTGCAACTTTCATAGTGAATATTGAGGTGTGTGTGGCTCAGACACCTTATGGCTGATTTGGGTGTTGGTCAATCTTCTACCACCACCATCGTCCTTGACAATTAGAGCACATTGGAAGTTGCAAAGAACCCTGTGTTCCATAATCGCACTAAGCACATTGAGTTGGACTATCATTATGTGAGGAGGTTCTCTGTTGGAGTGATTAGTTTGGCATATGTGCCCACACAGGAGAACATTGCTGACCTTTTCACAGAGGCTGTGCCTAGAGAGATGTTTGAAGCTTTTTGCAAAGCTTTGGGATTACTTCATTTTGGTGGATTGATTCCACATAGCTTCACACTACCTTATACATGAGTGCCAACTCCTTATTCACTGCATCACTCCGAGGGGGGATTTGTTGATATATTTTGGTAGTGATGTATGTGAGCACACTAGGACCATTGGGGCACTTTTTCCCTCTTGAGGATGTTTTTTTCCCCTGGCTTGTATGTATGCCTATAACCCTAATGGGTCACTTATCTTTGTACATTCACTTGGTAATACATTCAATATTGTGTGTTGTGTTCCAAGCTTCTTCTTCTTCCTTGTGTTGTTTGTGTGCTTCCGCAGACCTCAAACTCCAATAGTACACAACCTTCATATGCATATTTTTCAATGGATTCAAGTGTTGGAAAATCAATAACCATATCCTTCTTTTGCAAGTAAACCAAAGTATTGAAGTTCAAATGACCAACATGAGAATGCCAAAACTCAATTTGAGCCATATAAGAAGTATGTGTAAGAAAGGCATTTGAGTAGCTCTCTTACATGTAAATCCAAGCATTACAAGTCATTGCATAATGTCCCTGACATAACAATAACATCACCATTTTGGAAATCATGAACCATACATTTTTGTCAACAAAGTCTACATGAAGTATGATACTAGCAATAGTATGAATTGAAATCAAGTTTTTGTTGATATGGGTACATACAATGCATTCATAAGAGTAACAATACTTCCATTTGCAACCATAAGCTGAATTTCTCCAACTCCAACAATAAGATACGAAGCATTGTTTGCACATACAACATGTTCTCCCTTGGGTGCATCTTTCAAAGATGCAAAAAACCGTTTGCATGAAATCATATGCTTTGAAAGCACCAATATCAAAGAACCAATTTGAATAATCTTCATTCATAATTATATATGAAGAATGTGATGATGAATCATAATGACATGTAATAGCACATGCCCAAATGTCGTGAGCAACACTAGCTTCATCATTATTTGCAGTAGATATATTCTCAACAATTAACATGGTGGATTCTTTCGTCTTTTCATTATGCTTGGCCAGCTTTTTACATTCATCAATGGTATGTATAATCTTTTGAAAATACTTGAATTCTTCTTTTGGATATCACCATCAAAAGAGGAATTCTTAGGTGGAAGATAAGAGTGAGGCTTTTGTTTTGATGAAACCAAAGTTGAACCATACTTACTTTTTCCCTTTTGTGCAATAGAAAGTGCTTGTGTTCCCTTAAGAAAAACACTTCCATTCACTCTTGATTGCTCTTCTTGCGAAAAAAGAGACACAACCTCATCAAAAGTATACATATTTGCATCTTGTTTTTCAACCAAACTAAGTGTACTAGCAAAGCTTTGAAAGGTTTCTAGCAATCCTTTCAGCAATTTAGAAATGGGAGATGCATCCGGAATGATATTATCAATGTTTGCCGATTTCTCTTTCAAATCTTGATGCGTGTAACATATACATCCAATGAATCATTTTGAGCCATACATACATCTTTAACTTGCTTTCTCAAGTAAGAAACACATGCTTCATTATGCAAGGCATACAAAGAAATAAGTGTATCCGAAGCTTGTCTTGAAGTAGTGCATGATCGGATGTGTGAAACAATATGCCACTTCACAAAAAAGGAAATCAATGCATGAGCTTGAGCATCCTTTTTATCCCATCTTATTTTGTCTTTTGTAGGTGGAGAAGGCATAGTAAATGTACTTAAAGAAGATCCTAAATCTTTTTCAACAAGTTAACAGTAGAAGAACTATCGAGTTGCTTACTGACATTTGCCACTATGTTCCATAGTTGCTTTGCAACAAGAACATGCTTCATCATGTAAGACCACATTGGATAGTTGGTACCATCAAACATATCCTTAGTTTGAAGAATGCAAATCATGTCTTTGTTGCTTGCTATTACATTAACAAACTTAAATATAACAACACATGAAGTTCAACACAACCAAAATGCAAGCTGAAATGAATTTCACAAATTGTAACTCTGATGATAAATCTATCTATATGAATGGCTTCAAAAGGGGGGTAAAACCTAGCACACCTAGTGGAAATGATCTCAAAATGCAGAAATTTGTACTTCGTGCTTCATTACCAATTTGTACTATTAAAAGTGTGCATGGTTATGACATGAAAAGAAAACAACAAGTTAAGAAGGAGCTTAACTTGCCCTGATACCACTGTTGAGTGTGTGAGTGCATGAATAAGCACGAATAGAAGTACACATAAGATGGAAGAAGGATATTGAAATTCATAGCCACACAATCTAAAGGAGATCTCTGTCGATAGATCAATAGAATGAGAATAGATGAAGTGAGAGCTATAAATGGATCCCTAAGTACAATGTACCACGACATATAGCTACATCATGTATATAGGGTTACATGGGAAGAAAACATCTAACCTCCATTAGAGTAAAAATTACCCATGTATAGGGAAACAGTTCACATCAAAGCTACTCAAGGGACTTCCTTTCAAATACTTTTGCATAATAATTATGCATTAGGGAAAAAAATGAACCTTGCATGGGCCTTTTGGATTAAGGAGTGATTAGTGGTGGCCAATGAGAGGAGGGTGGTGGACACAGTCAATAGCCTATAAATCACTAGGATGAAGGGGGATGAGGGGTCAAGATTCCCCTATGTTTAGGTTTTGCTTCTAGAGAGAGAAAGTAATCTCGTAACTTACCTGGGCCCAAAAATTCAAAAATTTCAAAATAAAACTCATCATAACACCATTTAATGGTCCCCCAACCACTTTTTAGGATCAAAAGTGCTATTTTTGACTCCTAAATCAAAATCCATGCATGAACTGACCTGAAAAAAGTGGCTTTTTCAAAAATAACTCAAAATACAACTTTCTCCCTCCAAAGCCTCACATTTTCATACCCAAGTCAAAAAAAGTCATCTCTTTCCACTACTTTCTCTCTATAGCACACCATTGCAGCTCTTGTGTCTCCATTTCTTTCTCTGTACATCTTCTTCTTTGAATTTCTACTATCACCTTCCATAGCCTGAACTCCAATGGAGAAACTTAAATCTCATAGATATCCAAAAGATGAGGTTATCACGATAAAATGTCACAATATCAAGGCTATAGAAGGAATTTGGTTAGGACATGAGTTCTACAAAGGTGCATGGGTGTACATGCAACCCTCTGGTGTTGGTCCTCATCGTGTAAGAGATCATGGAAACTTGGATCTTCATTGGAAAGGGAAGTTATTAGGCTTCAAAAAGCTCAAAAATGGTGAAATTGTTGCCATTGTACAACATGTTTTCACAATGTCAAGCATGAAACTGGAAAACTCAAATAGAATGAGATATCCTATCAACTGTAAGTATTACTCATTGACTTTTGTTCAAATTTCATAATATACCTTGTTAAGTTGTGTAGTTTTTTGTTGTAGACATATTTCCTTCTACCTTGGTGGAAGAACAACCACTTCATAGTCTTATAGGTACTTTCCAAGCATTGCATGCAGATGTTGGGTCGATAGTCTTTCCACAAGCCCGTCTGCTCAGCTATTACATGAGAGAGTTTTCTTTTACACACATACATATGTTGTACCCTCTTCATCAAATGATTTTGGCAGGTTAGAGATGATTAAGGTAGATTCTCTTTTAAAGCTGGAGTGGCCACAACCTGATATATGGACATTAACATCTTTGAAGCATAAGATGGTGATTGACATACACAAATCTTTGAAATTTACAAGAGTTTCAAGATCTGTAGGATAAGGTTGGTGTGTTCCTGTTCATTGTTTTGTTCATTTATTTCAGATATTCACAATTCTAGAGACTTCAACAATGTTCATGTTAAAAGATATCACGTATGAGCAGGTAGGGTTTATTAGGTGAAAATTGGGGACTTGTAGAAGGATGCACCAAAGAGGATAGGTACCTTTGTAAAATTGGTGCAACAAGCATAGGATTTCGATACTTGAAACATCATACTTCATTGTAGATTAGATTCTATTATGATCGTTGGATGTGTAAACTTGGTGAATGGATACCATTACAAAGTTCTGAGGGTTTTTTAATTTCATTTGAAATTAAGATAAATCTACCCAACAACAAAATGGAAGTTATTTCAGTAAATCATCATTGGACTCTTGCCAACGTGAGAGAACATCTAATAATAATGGGATTTGAGGATCTGGATCAATCAAAGTTCAGAATACAAGGGCATAAGGTAAACAACATATGGTATTTTTTCTTTTATTTATACAATTTCTTATATTCAAACATGTTATTTTAAATTTTTCTAGTTGTCTGCATATTGGTAAGAGGTTGGAGGATAAAAATAAAGTCCTTCCTGAATGGAGTGTAGATGGAACTCAACTTTCATTGTCATAGCTCAAGAACTATCTGAGTGTACACACAACCTATTTTCCATTCATAATCCTTCCTCTGTTACAATGTATTTAACATGCAAGACATGTAGCATGTAAAATTTTTTGATCTCAATATGTACAATTTGCCAAATCCTTGATTTTTTTTATTTTTCCAATCGAAATTTATTACAATTTTAAAATTCTGAGAATTTATTTTTTCTATTGTGTAGATGTGGTGTATCTTATTCTGCTTCATGATTCTGTTCAATCTTTTTCATGAGCTAAAGTTTTTTTTGAGAGTTCTATGCATGACTCTTTTATTTGAAGGTATCATTTTTAGTTTTAAAATTAGTCCCACTCACTTAAAAATTTTGAAACTACTATAAAAGCAACATTTCTTCTCTCATTTCTCACTTTTACAACCAAGAAGAGCTAGAAGCACTCGCAAAGCATGCACACAAGCTAGTATCACGCGCAATGGCTGCCTCAACCTCCAATACCCTACAACCCAAACATCCTCGAGAACTCTTCAATGAGTTCTTAGAATCAACTGAGTTCAAAGGTCAAACACACTTGTATGACCTATTGTCTAGAGTCCCTGATCTAGACAAAACAATTCAACTGAACTCTGATGTGCTCGAGGAAATCATAGAGTTCCTTGAGTACTACAGCTTGGCGTTACTCTATAGAAATACCACCTTATGAGGGTAAATGGGTCCCATGTAACCTTTTACTCTACATAAACAAAGGCGATGAAGCCTTCATGAAGCGCCTTAAGTGCTTCATGGAAATTGCTGAAAATGCAGGGCACTTATTAGATGACTCTGTGCCATTAATAAAGAAACTTAACAAAAAGAAGAGGATGGGTACAAATTACCTTTCCTTCATTGCAATAACATATTTTATCATCAATGAGGAGCCCGAACCTACACCCGTCGATCTCCCCAACCTTGTCACAGGGGGCTTTGTTAAGGAAAAGAATGAGCCTCAACCAGAGGCCATAAATTTTGCAAAAGAAATCATTACTATCCACCAAGACTTCCTTGGTGATGTTGAGGACAAATAAGGTGAGCTATGAAGCATGGAGGAGCCCCCCCTTCAAATCTCAACCCCTATGAGCCCACATTACCAGAGCTGGAAATTGAATATCTCTCCATCATCCTTGTGGATGGAGAGGAATTTATTTTTCTTCATGATATTGAGAAGGCATTCAGTCTACGTCTAGACAAATGCCTGAGTATTTTCTCCACAATGTCAGATGTTCCGCTTGACAACACATCTATTCTGTGGTAGACGCCATAGCAATAGTGTGTGCAAATATCTTAAAAGATGACAACAATTATACTATGGAGGAGGAGTTCAGTGCAGTGCGGGAGAGGATAATGAAGCAGAAAGTTCCTGCATCCCTCATAGCATAGCAGAGTGGCATGGCCCACTATAGCATTGATCTTGATGCCCCTAGAAGAGGAGAGGAAGAAGACAAGCTTCATGATATAAGTGGTAATTAAATTAAATAAATGAATAATTTAAGTTAACAAAGTAAGAGCTTGAATTCTCATTTTCTTTCTTAACAGGAAGCAATTGAGCTGGACAAGTTCGCGACAAGATCCAGTGGGGATCGAGCTTCTTGCGGGAGTGGTTCATCCTAGGCAAACTACATCGGAAAGTTGCCAAAGGATGATTTTGTATCATACATAAAGACTACAATCCGGATGGGCACTTCATGACTTGGTGCTTGAAGGCCCAAAATTTTGTGTCTATGTACAATTACCAAGGCACTAATTGTGTAATTTTGGTTAGGAAATCCTTAGTTGTAACTACATTAGGACTTAACTTTAGAGGAAAAATACTAGGGCAAAGGTATTGCCATGGGTCTGGGAATGCAAGACACTCATGTAATATCAAAATCTATATTGACTTACCAACTACCTCAATCTCTCCAAAGGAGAAAGAAACTTGTAGAGAAATTGAAGCCAGCTGAGAAATGATGTAAATATTGGATAATACAAACTTTAGTTTTTCCTATTTTGTCTAGTCTTGTGTATGAAATGTGCTTCATAAATTGAACCTACCATTGTCTCCACAAATTCTATGTAGTTTTAAGTTTTTTTCTTCATCTAAGTGCTACCTATGGTCTGTGGTATCTTAAAAAGCATAAATAGGATAGTATGATATTATTCAATTTCTCTTGCTTATGGGTGGCATCAACTATATACTAAAGTCTCAGCAAGCCAAAGATTACCTAGAGTGACTAACCTCTGTATTATACACTCTTAACATCTTATCTATACATAGGGTGCATAAACAAGGCCATAAGATGCAAAAAAAAACCCAACCACAGAAACGTGGGATTCAGCCCTGCAAAAAATTTGTAGAACTAAATCTCATGTTTCTGTGGCTGGGTTTTTTTTGCATGAAAATGAACTTTTGGGCAATATTAGGTACAACATGTACATATCTAGTCAAAAAACAATAGGCAAATGCATGCATGTTCAACTCATTCCATATATAAGTGACTGAAGCAAAAATTATTTGCATACACTTATGGTGGAGAGTCAAAGATAGAGACAATGAGAGAGAGAGAGAGAAAAAAAAAAGACACAAAGAACATATAGGTAAAATCAAAATTTTCTATTAATCATTGTATTACATCACAAAGTATGTCTATCAAAGGGTACAATATACACGTCATGGGTTATTTCCTCTAATTCTTCTTGCTAGTTGAATGTCCTTGGGTTGTATGGTTACTCTCTTGGCATGGATAGCACATAGGTTAGAGTCCTCAAGCATGGAGATGAGGTAGGCCTCAGCTGCCTCTTGAAGCACTTCAAGTGCTATCCCTTGTTTTCGTAGACCTGCACAATAGCTTTGTAGTTCTTCTTTTACTACCTTTGCAAAAGCTCTTCATGGTATGAGTAGTTCAATGGACTTTTGTTAGTGTCGTATCTCGGCAAAAGCCCTCTATTGCCTCCTTCGTCTTTGTGGAGCTCTTGTGTTGGGAGGTATGTTCGGCTATCATTGAGGTCTACGTCGTGGTTGATAGTTTTTCTTTCTCTGATGTACACGATATGAGGGTCCAGCTTCATCTTGCATATATATATATATATATATATATATATATATATATATATATATATATATATATATATATATATATATATATATATATATATATATATATATATATATATATATATATATATATATATATATATATATATATATATGTATATATATATATATATACATATATATGTATACATATATATGTATATATACATATATATGTATACATATATATGTATATATATATATATATACATATATATATATATATATATATATATATATATATATATATATATGTATATATATATGTATAGATATATATGTATATATACATATATATGTATATATATATATACATATATATATATATATATATATATATATATATATATATATGTATATATATATATATATATATATATATATATATATATATATATATATATATATATATATACATATATATATATATGTATATATATATACATATATATATACATATATAGGTATATATACATATATATGTATATATATATATATATATATATATAGATGTATATATATACATATATATATGTATATATATACATATATATATATGTATACATATATATATGTATATATATACATATATATATGTATATATATATATGTATATATATATATATATATATGTATATATATATATATATATATATATATATATATATATATATATATATATATATATATATATATATATATATACATATATATATATATGTATATACATATATATATATATATATACATATATATATATATGTATATATATATGTATATATATATATATATATACATATATATATATATATGTATATACATATATATGTATATATGTACATATATATGTATATCTCTATATATATATATGTATATCTCTATATATATATATATATATATATATATATATATATATATATATATATATATATATATATATATATATATATATATATATATATATATATATATATATATATATATATATATGTATATATATATATATATATATATATATATATATATATATATAATATATATATATATATATATATATATAGATATATATATATAGAGATATACATATATATGTATATATATATATATATATTTATATACATATATACATGTGTGTGTGCGTGTGCGCGCGCATGCACCTGCATGCATGTGTGTGTGCGCGCCTGTGCATGTGTGTGTGGAAATCTCCATGTATGTGACATGTCTATATGATCCAGCAATGCCCTATGAAGAATTAGAAAATCTATTCTGCAGCTCACTTTTCCCGCTGGCATCTCCCTCAACTGCTGAATTTTCTCTGCCATCTCCCTTGGACACTTTTCAATTGTTGGCAAAGCAGGAGATCCATATCTGCAAGAGTAAGTTCATCAGGTAACTCAAGGACAAAAAAGTTACAGATGAAAGAACTGCCATTTACCCTTTGGGTAGCACTGCAGAACCTCCTAAAGCTGCAAACGTTAGGTCAGCTGCTGTAAATGAATCTCCACAAATAAAGGGACGGCCATCAGCCAATGCTTCATTGACCTGCAAATCCTTCTGTTGTGACTTCACTGGACCAAATAAAGTGAAAGTGATTCGGTGACGCTGACCTTCTCAAAAACTGAAATGATCTTTCAAAAAGTAATCTCTTGTGCATCTTTCTTAGCACAACCTTGCCTTTTAAACATAGCATGTCGGATGATAGGCAGCAAGAAGAAGGCAAACACTTTTTCAGGCCATGAAACCCCTACAGTCAACAACAAAGATCATAAAGAATATCGCATGCAAATTATGAGAACCCCAAATCTGCACCATTATGTCTCACCTTTGGTCAGGAGATCATAAACACCTTTATGGTAAAGCAAATAGCAGTAACCCCAGGTCCGCGCATTTGGACCAAGAACTTCATCAAAAAGGTCCTCTGTATAGAGAATGAAGCAAGGCAAAGGTTTCAATAATGAACTAAGGTATATAATTAAAAATTCAGGCAGCCTGAGAAGCGTCCAGATTCCACACCCCATTCAATAACTGCAACTTTTTTGTCCAAGGGGTAGAGTTTGAGGTTTTCTTGTCCAATCAAGTTGTCTGTAAATGCCAGAATATCTGAAGAATCGTGCAGTATTTGTGATTCTTCTCCATGCCCTGTAATGATGAGTTTTGGCAAGCTTGTCCCTCCAGCTAGCTTCCTGCATAGCAACAAAGCAACAATGCAACTTCCGCTTTTGTGTAGCTAGAACATTTCAGAACAGATCGCTGACTAAGACCATAGAATACTCCACAAACTACAAAATCTTAATACATATAAAATACAAACTTAGAATGTGTGCTCCATTTTAGATGAAGGACCCTTACCGAGACCATGAATAACTGAGCGTGAAAGACAGTGTTAAATGCATTTTTTAACAGCCATGTAGATATCGATGGCATCTTATGTATAGTACAAGAGCGAATAGCATATTCACATGATTTTATGAAGGATCACCCCACATCACAAACATTGATGATTTGTTACTTTCTAGGAAGCTGCGTGGAGGAGCAACACTCTGTGGACATGGTGTACATGGAAGGTCTGTTAACCTTGCACTGATGCCAGGACTGGGTCTATTTTTGTTTGCTTCCTAGTTCTTTATTTCGCTTTGATAAGGCCGATACTGAAACAGATATGCCTTTCCCACATATGCAACCATAGTGAGACTAAAACCGACGCAGTTTCAAACACCTGAATACTAATTATTCATTATAATACCCATATAAGGTATTGCATCACAGTATGACTCCTATTGAAACTCATCCAACTGAAGCCAGCTCAACTTCACTATTAACTTTATTAACTTTAAGATGGATGCAAATAACTTTAGGACGTTCCTTTATATTTGTATTTTTCGCACAAACTCATACTAAAGATGCGAAACCAAGGCCTGTTTCACATTGTGCAGCGGCACACCTTTGCTGAATGCGCAATCAAATGAACCTCCGCCATGTGGCATGTTCCGGCCTGTATATCTTCACACTGGGCGGAGTCCCACACATTCTTCGAAGCCACATCACGGAACTCTATTGAGTTCATCCTTATTTGCATATCTTATACTAATATTTTTAAATAGATGGAGAATTTCGGTCTAAATCCAGCCATCCAATTTCCAAACCTTCTATTTTTTGTCTTTCTCTAAAAGTATCAAAATGACAAATCTACTTGTTGCATGACACCAAGAGCATGTAGAGCCAAGCAAGAAGAAGAGGAGAAAAAGAAGCCAAAATAAGAAGGAAATTGAGGAATAAGGGCAATTGAGGGACACAAAACTTTTCAAAACTATATTTTAACATATAATTCATCATTGTATCTGAGTTGAGGAATCCTCATGCTACCCATTATGTACATATAACCATTGGAATTATATGATCTTAGTTTTTTAGATATGCTTAAGAGTCCAGTATCGTAAGACCACTAATTATCCATGGTATTATAAGTTGTAGGGGCCCCATTATGAGGAAAAATCATTTCGCAAGTCTATACATTCATGGAATCCTAACTCCCAAGTTTATGAACCTAGCCATTAAGTTAGGTAGGGCATGAAGTTAAGAGCTACTAGGTAGCCATTGAAGATGAAAATGTAGTCCATGTTGTGTTGAACAATTCCCCAAAGAACCTTATTGGGGGGGGGGGGTGCAAAGGGAGGCTTCTCCAAATTTTAAAAGGTTTGGGATGAGGACCCTTCTCATTTTTAAGATTTGATAGGGTAGGATCATAAGTTGCAAATTTATCATAGGAAAATATAGTCTATTATAATCTATGATAATTTTGATGCCACCGACCATCACAATGATAACCATATAAGCATCATACACATAGCCTTTCAATCACTCAACGTCAATGATCCATTCATGTAGAGTTTGTTTAGATTCTTAGTGCCATCTCTGTGTGAGATTAAAAATTATAGTGACTAAAAAATGTGTCCTATTTATCCTCTTGTTCCTAGATTAGAAACCTTCTAGAGTGCTCTAGTGTGACATGTGATAATCATGCACACTCGCTCTTGCTCTCTAATGTGGAATCTTAAGATAACCCCTGAGCTAGGAACCTTATCATTCATTTGCTCTTGTTCTAACACACACTAATGGATGATCAACCTTGGATCTAAGTCAAATATTATCTCCCCTTTCTAAAGATTATTGTCCTCAATGTTCAACGAGGAGGCTAGTGTGGACAGAAATCAAGATACCAAATACTCTAGAGCAAATTAGTTCTACATGCAATTATTATATCTAATATCTTCTCCAGAATATATGGTATCACTTCTTTTCTATGATGGGAAATTGTAAAAATTCTAGCCTTGGCCTTAGCATAATCTTGCTAATTATTGGCCCTTGCTCAAAATTATATAAACTACATGGATCTTCCACCTAAGCTACATGGAACTGAAGGCATTCTATGTGAACCTTCTAACTATTTATCAATATTTCATTGTCTTCTCCATATATCTATGATTTTCAAATCATTATAGGATAGTTTTTTGGCATGCATGAAACTAAAAGTTATGGGATGTATGCTACAATCCATCTCTTGAAGGATTTAAACTAATGACCTTCTCACATAGTATAGTTACATTCCCCATTCCTATCTTCTTCTCTAACATACATGCCCCTGACATATCTTCCAAGATCTAACTAGTTTTCTTGGTTCATTACTGCTCTACTTGAGTACCTCTTTACAACCTAGAGATATATCATCTAGAAAATTGATGGAAATTACACTATCTCTTGGATGGATATGAGTCATCTTTCTTAATCCATTCTTGATTCGTGTGACTCTTGTAGATTGTACACTCTTTCCATTCTAAGAACATATTGGACCTTATATACTAATCCCTTCTGTCAATTGACCTTGGCACATAGGAATTTTACTTGTGAATCGATTCCAAGTTTATCTTAGTAACTTGTGTCCTTACCAATACCTTTAATGTACCAAACATGTAACTTTGGTCCACATGAAAACTTTATTTTCTTTTGAACTACTTCACTACAAGGAATACGGGCGTATATCGATGGTTAATGCAACACAATTTCGTCCCTATATAATTGCGTCAAGCATCGCAACAAGCATCGATCGCGCGGTGTCGATTAAACAAGGAAAGCTTCGATGATTTTTTTGACATGTAAAGCACATAGCATTGCTAAAGGGACGAAATAAAAAATCATCGCATAAGTGATGGTCTCTGCATCGCATAAATGACATTAAAAAGCATCGCTTATGCGATGCATATTGAAGACGCATATATGACAGTTTAGCATCAGTTATACAACTGTTTTTTGACCAAAAAAATAAAAATGTTGGAGGCTCTTCGATCAGCATCTACACACATCTAATCAAAGAGCTATCCAACATTCATAATTGTGTTGCGCTTACGAGCTGAAACAATTGCTTGCTGAATTTTGTCTAATCTCTATCTTATTGTCTCTCTATCTCTTTGTTTCTCTCCTTTCTACTTCTTTCTCTTTGAATTATCTCTCTTTCTCTTTCTCTTTTGATCTCTCTCTCTCTCTCTCTCTCTCTCTCTCTTTATTGCAGGTTATTCAAGAAGTTAAACAAGCAAAAAATATGGCTAAATATTGTAAGTACAATTTCCATTCTTTGTATATCATTTGAATTGTTTTATTTTCATTAATTAGCATAGTCACACTTATTCATATGCATATATACACTTATACATGAAGATGCACGTTCACACATATACACATATACACATACACATACACACACATATACACATACATACATATGCACATACACTTACACGTACACACACATACACATATACACACACATACACATGCATATGCACAAACATTTCTACAAACACATAAAAGGACTTGCATGCATGCATTATTGCATATACACATACACATTCACACATTAACACATACTTAAATATATGCACATTCACATGCATGCACACATGGATACACATGGAAATACATGCACATGCATGTTTCATACATACACACATACATATACATACACTTGTATATGTTTATACACATACACATACATATGCACATATGTACATATACGCACACATACACATATATACACATATACATGCACATATGTACACACACATATGCACATACACACACACATGCACATGCACATGCACATGCATACATATACACATATATATACATGCACATACACACATATACACATACACTTACACATATACATGCACATACATACATACACACACATACACATGCACATACACTTTTGAAGCACATTTTACCTTTGATTATCGATAGATGTACAACAAAAGGAGTACAAGATGCGATCTATCGTCTTGGATCGTTTATAAGGTAATTATGATACTTTTATATTTAATATATATGACTATTTAATATCTTTTATTTTTGAATTAATTTCTATATAATTTTTTTTATGATGTGTATAGGTTGATTACATTAAAAGAGATTGACAAAGAATCGATCCCACAAAGAAACGTGAATGCAAGGAGCTACTATGTTTGATGGAGAAAGAGCTTCCTACTTCATTTTTTGATATTCAGGTTCATTTATTAGTCCATCTTGTGGATGAAATAGAGATTGTAGGTGTTGGCAACTCTGGATGGATGTTTTGGGTCAAGCGATTTATGGGAATATTAAAAGGTTATGTGCGGCAAAGAGCGAAACTAGAAGGATCCATGGCAAAGGGTTGGATGCTTGAGGAGTGCATGTACTATGTTAGTGAGCACCTTCAAAAAGGCTGATTCTACTGATGATGAACAGGAATTACCAGAAATCGATATTAGTCCATCAATAGATGATGTCATTCATGAGAACACAAATTTAACAATATAATAAATAAATGAAATCAATAAGGATAATGAAGATGAGACTATATTGATATCTTACCAAAATGATGGCAATAATGAAAACATATGAGTAGTTTAGATAGTAAATGCTACTGTAGTTATCAATCAATAACTTGAATCATTTGAATGGATATAAGATACTAGATTCTTCTTTATTCAACTAGAATGTCGGTGAATCCTGTTGGGTGTGTGTAGAAGTGCGAGAGACACACAAGAAGCACACACAAGGAGCACAAACGCAGCAAGACACACGGAGAAGACGATGGCTGGAATAGCTCTCTCTATTGATCGATGTACTGAACTGAAGTAAGAGCTGAATAATATCCCTAAGTACAAAGTACCACCACATATGAGAGTATCAAGTATGTGGTAACATGGGGAAAAAACCTCTAGCCAGCACTAGAGTAAAAAGTGCCCATGTATAGGGAAAAGGTTCACATCAAAGCTACTCTAGGAACACATAAATGTAACAAACCCCCCTGGAGCGAATGATGTGAACACATACAGGGCGTGACAGATCAGCCCCCACAAGGTAATAAGCCTAAAGCTTTGCGAAAAGCTTCAAACTTTTCCCGTGGAAGAGCTTTGGTGAATATGTCTGCCACATTATCTTGTGTAGGCACATTCTCCTGCATGAAAGCGCTCTCTCACATAGTGATAATGCACCTCAATATGTTTGGTCCGTGCATGAAACACTGGGTTTCGTGCAACAGCCAAAGCACTCTGACTATCTGTGAGAATATGTGTAGCAGCATCAATCTCCATGCAAAGATCCATCAATAGGAATCTCAGCCATATACACTCCACTGTAGCTGTGAAAACTGCCCTGTACTCAGCTTCACAACTCGATGTCGCCACTGTAGGTTGCTTCTTACTCAACCAAGATATGCATGAGTCTCCAAGGAAAAAGCAATTACCACTAGTGGACACGCGAGTATCATAACAACCAGCCCAATCAGTATCTGTAAAAGCATGCAAGCATGGCTCAACATCTCTACCATAAAAGAGACCTAAGCTCAAAGTGCCTCGAAGATATCTAAACACACATTTCACCGCTTGCCAATGCTTAGTGCCAAGGCTATGCATGAATCGACTCAACTGGGTCTGCATACTGTATATCCGGCCTTGTGTTGCATGCATAAATAAGACATCCCACAACTTGCTGATAAAGAGAAGTGTCAAATGCATCACTGGAATCCTCAACTAAGAACCTGAATCCTGTCTCAACTGGTGTGGAAACTGGCTTACAATCCTCAAAGTCAAAACACTAAAGTAGTTTTTCAACATACTTTGCTTGATGCATAACAATTCCCCCCTCAACGGATACAAGCTAGATGCCAAGATAGTAGCTCAAAAGACCAAGATAAGTGACATCAAAAGTATGTTGCAAATCAGCCATAAGAATATCAAGTTTTGCATCACATGACCCAGTCAAGAGTATGTCATCGACATAAAGAACAAGCACTATAAGATCAGCCCCATTTTTGCGTACATAGAGTGTGCTTTCAATCGGACTACATGTGAAGCCAAGAGCAATCAAGTGCTTATGTATTTTGTCATACCATGCACGTGGAGCTTGCTTGAGACCATACAAAGCTTTATGCAAGCGACAAACCATATGCTCTTTCCCTTTCATAGCAAATCCAGGAGGTTGCTTCACATAGACCTTCTTGCAAATCTCCATTCAAGAAGACTGTTTTTATGTCCAATTGATGCACTTTCCAACCTCGATGGGTAGCCAATGCAACCACAGTACGAATGGTAGTCATGCGTGAAGTAGGTGCAAAAGTTTCCTCATAGTCAATGCCATATTGTTGCGCATATCCTTTGGCAACCAATCTAGCTTTGTAACGATCAATGCTACCATCAGATTTTCTCTTAATCTTGTAAACCCACTTTGTACCAATGGCATTCTTTCCTTTTGGCAATTCACATAACTCCCAAGTACCATTCCTATGTATGGAATCCATTTCTAATTGCATAGCACTCATCCATTGTGGATAGTCACATGCATCTTCAAAAGAAAGTGGCTCTTCATTACATGCTGTAGCAATAAGAGAATAATCCACAAAATTACTTGATGCATGGTGAGAGCTTGATCTTGTTCTACCAAGTAAAGGTGCACTCAATTTGCTGTCGTGCAAAGTTTGTTTCAACCACTTTGGCATAGATTGTGCACTCTTGATAGACATGCGTTCATTATGTAAAACATCTTCAATATGTACATCATGCGTGGGCTGAATTTCATGCTCAGTTTCAGCCATATTTTGATGCAAATGTTCAGCCATATGTGGCTGGAAATTTCCAACAGTTTTGACAATTTTTGGCTGAAATTTTTTCAGCCATGTTTGGCTGGAAATTCTCTGCATTTTCAGCCCTATTTGGCTGGAATTTTTCAGCCCTTTGAGCCTCAGTTGGCTGGTCTACATGGCCATAGTCAAGCGCACCATTTTGGAACAAAGGCATGAGTGTATCGAACACATCTTGTGAGTTAACTGTTGGCAGTTTTTTGCATTCAAGTAGAGGGAAAACTGAATTTTCAGCAAATACCACATCTCAACTCACAATAATTGTGTTTGTTAATGGATGGTACAACCGATATCCCTTACTTTCAGCACTATAACCAACAAATATACATTTCTTTGCCTTGTCATCAAGTTTGTGACGTTGTTTGTTGATATATTTAGGTAGTGATGTGTGTGAACACTCTAGGACCGCCAGGGCACTTTTTTCCCTCTTTAGGAGGTTTTTTTCCCCCGGCTTGTATATACACCTATTGCCCTAATGGGCTACTTATCTTTGTACATTCTCTAGTAATACATTCAGTCTTGTGTGTTATGCTCCAAGCTTCTTCTTCTTCCTTGTGCTGTTCGCGTACTTCCGCAGACGTCTATCTCCAACAATTGGTATCAGAGCAGGTCGTCGCTTCTTCTAGGGTGCCGTCGACACTCCTCCATTTGCAGTCTAAGATTCGCACGAAATTTGGTGAGCATACTCAGGGTGTTTTCGAGATCAAAACCGCTTTGCTCTGTTGTGCCGAAATCGCGATCTGAGCTCGTTTCGGCCTCCGAACGCACTATCGCAGCGCTTGTGCAGGCTATTTCGTCCTTTTGTGCCAAAGGTATATACCAGTTTCTGTTCGCCAGTTTAAGCGTCTCGAAGTCTGCTACAGGTCTAGCAGAACTCGTCTGGGCAATTCTGTTCAACTTTTTGAGATACAGTCAATTTTTTGCATCAAGGTATTTTAGTCACTGGCCATGGCTGAAAGCAGTGATGTATTTTGTATGTTGGCTGTTGAGGATAAGTTGGATGGTACCAACTACCCATTATGGGCTTATATGATGCGACATGTACTGGTTGCAAAAGGATTGTGGAACATTGTGCACGGTGTTGAAAGACGTCCTGTTACACCTGTAACGACAGGTAATGCAAATACAGGTGTTGGAGCTGATGAAGATGGTGTCGAAGATGATATTCCGCAGATTCCTGTTTGTGCTGCTGTTTCTGTTGCACCTACTGTAGAGCAGATTCGTTGGGATGGCAGAGATGCCCAGGCACATGCATTGATAGCCTTGTCTGTCAAACGTGCCATTATTCCTCACATTAGCTCTTGCAGAACAGCAAAGGATGCTTGGGATACACTTACCACTTTGTACCAGGCTAGGAATGAGGCTCGTGTTGCTTACCTCCGAAAACAGTTGGAGAGTGAGCACATGAATGAAGGTGATTCTATGGACAGTTTTCTTACAAAGATCAAAGACCTAAAGGAACAATTGATTTCTACTGATGAGGTTATACCAGATAGCTCACTTGTGCAGACCGTTCTGAATGGTCTTCCTGATTCATATCAGAGTTTTGCCTCTACTCTTCGGTTGATGATGAAAGGCAATCCGAATGCCTTGTCATTTGAGGAATTAGTCTCTGTTCTGTTGCAGGAAGATCAGTCCAGGCAGAACATGTCCATTATGCGTGTTGCAGATCAAGCTTTCCTGGCTAGTCAGAAGGGCAAAGGAAAATGGAGCTCTTCTACTAGTAAGCAGAAATCTACAAATGCTACACAATCGAAGAACCAGGATAAAGATGAAAAGAAATCAGAAAAGCAGAAATTGTTCTGCAAGTACTGTAAAGGAAATGATCATATTATAAAGAACTGTCCAAAACTGGCTGCTAAAGAGGCAAAGAAGAAAGAGGCTGGAATGGTTGTTGCAGAGGCCTCTACACCAAAAACAAAGTCTGCAAATCTTGTGCAGGAAGAAGAATGGGCGTTTACTACTGTCTGCAGTTTTGACCCATCTTCACATGATCAGTGCATGTCTGCAGTAGACTCAGATGTTTGGTACTTTGACAGTGGGGCGACCAAACATATTACCTCGCAGCGTAGTTTCTTCTCTTCACTCGAGCCTGCCCCTACAGGGAATACTGTCACATGCGCCAATAACTCCTCTTATCCTGTTATGGGAGTTGGTAAGATCATTCTGACTACTGCTGATGGTAGTTCTTTCACTTTGTCAGATGCTTTATTTGTGCCAGGGATCAAAAAGAACCTGTTATCAGTTTCTGCATTAGCCAAGATTGGCTTGGTTGTGAAATTCGTTGATGACAGGTGTACAGTTCATGATCTCTCAAATGGCGATGTGATTATTGCTTCTGGCATTTTATGTCGTGGGCTGTATAAGCTCATAGACTATGAAAGATCTATGAATGATTCGGCATGTGCAGTTCATGATTCTCAGGCTATGTCAGATGCAAAGCTTTGGCATGCACGCTTTGGTCATCTGAATTTTGCTAGTTTGTTACGCCTACAGAAATCTGAAATGGTGTCCTCTTTGCCCAAACTTGAGGCACCTGGAAAACATGTTTGTGAAGGCTGTATTTTGGGCAAAATGCAGCGTTCTTCCTTTCCAAAAGATGGTTCAGTTCGGGCTACGCAGAAATTGCAGCTTGTACATAGTGATGTCTGTGGTCCTATGCAGACACCCTCTTTTGGAAATTACCTTTACTTCGTGACTTTCATTGATGATTTTTCTAGGCATGCATGGGTATATCCACTCAAAGCAAAGTCCGAAGTGTTCATGTGCTTCAAACAGTTTTTGGTTTTAGCTGAAAATCTGTTAGCATGTAAAATGGGCACCCTCCGTTCTGATCGAGGGGGGGAATATATGTCTTCAGATTTTAATGCATTTCTGGTTGAACGTGGGATAAAACACCAGTGTACAGTGCCGTATACACTTCAACAGAATGGAGTTGCTGAACGAAAGAACAGGTCACTCATGGAGATGGCGAGGTGCATGGTCAAAAGTCAGGCTTTACCACATAGTTTCTGGCTTGAGGCTGTCATGTGTGCAGCATATGTACTGAACAGGTGTCCCACTAAAGCGTTGCAGTCTATCACTCCATATGAGGCTTGGCATGACCGCAAGCCATCTGTTGCTCATCTGCGTGTTTTTGGTTGTTTGGCATATGCATTAGTGCCTGAACAACATCGCAGAAAATTGGATGATAAGGCAGTAAAATGTATTTTTGTTGGGTACAGTTCTGAAAGTAAAGGCTATCGTCTGTATCATCCACAGACTAAACGCATTCTGGTTAGCCGTGATGTTGTCTTTGTGGAAGATGCTATTCAGCCATTGCTTTCATGTACTAAGGAGACATCTGTTAGCTCCAAAGACATGTATGATACTTTGATGCCTCTTTTTACAGGTGGACAGGCTAGTGCTGGTCCTAATGAGGCAACTTCTCAGCCTTTGCAGGTTTCATATGATGATGCAGATCATTCCATTTCTGATGCAGATTTACATGATGCACTTGTTGATGAGAGAGCTGATATTGAGCAGAGTGCCCATGTATAGGGAAAAGGTTCACATCAAAGCTGCTCGAGGAACACATAAATGTAACAAATCCCACTAGAGAGATGAAATCATGTTCTTTTAAGTTAGAACATGAAGCTTGGGGGTATGCCTAAAATTTTATATATAGCTTTATTTTCGATGATAAATTTTTTGTCATGTATGTATGCATATGTGTGTGTATTCATGTATATTATATGTATACATGTGTTAGTATGCACATATGTATGTTTCATGTGTATGTATGTGTGTGCATGTGTGTGATATATGTATACATGTGTTAGTATGCACATGTGTATGTATGCATATGCATTTGTGTAATATATGCAAGTGTAATAATTGTGTATGCATGTATAAGTATACATGTGTGCATGTAGGCATGTATATGTGATGTGTATATATGTATATGTGTAAATGTGTACATGTAAATATGTATGCATGTATATGTATACATGTGTGCATATAGGCATGTATGTGTGATGCATATGTATCTACTCCATCATTTTATACTTATGTATGTGTATCTACATGGTGTGTATGTATCTTTATATATATTATGGTCCTAGTTGATTCGAGTAGCTATATATAGAGGCATAAGCTTGGGAGGAGAGACATCTCTCTAGTAGGTGGTGGGAGGAATAGATGGAATGTGTACATATACTTCAATCATATGGCAAAAAGGCTGAATTAGGGTTTCTAAATTATATATATATATATATATATATATATATATATATATATATATATATATATATATATATATATATATATATATATATATATATATATATATATATATAT